>PVKA01000140.1:197294-256927 GCA_004027165.1 Ctenomys sociabilis | reverse complement strand
CGCAGGCGCAGATATCAATCAGGTGTCAGGTGACACCCTGGAGTGCGCCGGCTCTGGTACAAAGATTAGCAACGTATGGATACATTTTTAAGTGATCCAAGTTTTAGAGTAAGCTCAGTTTATAAAAAAAAATGTGACAGGTAAAGTGAATTAAACACTGAATGTACATCGTAGCTCAGGTGTGGAGTTTATAATTGTAATGACCAGCGGTTTCTGCTGTTTCAGGAATCTTTGGCCAGACATCTGAAGAAGAAAAAAATATTGTTAAAGGATATTTTCTGGAGTCTCCTTCAGTGAATGTAGAATTACTACTAAAGCTAGAATTAGATCTTAGTTTTCAAAATTTTAATGTTTTTTTTCCTCTGACCATACCTAAGAGGTATAAATTTTTTAAAATATTGATAGATGGCACAACACAATGAACCTGAAAGCGAATATGTCATATGAAATAAAGTAAACACGAAAGACTAGAAATGGTAAATTTCACTGTAGCAGCACCCCAGGGACACAAAGTAGATTAGTAATTACCTCAGGCTGAGGAAGAGACATATGACAACTAGAAGATTATTTATCTCATATGAATTCGTATCAAAAAAGATGTCACAAAAACTAATTATAGTAGGCAGGCCACAACTATAGAGTTGTAAATATAGGAAATTGAACTTCCCATATCTGATTAATATGTAGCTCCTGAACTTTCCATGAAATCATATTTTCATTTCGAAATCTAGTTTCTCCTCTATAACAGAAAATATTTACCTTTAACGTTGTGAGGATTGAGCTAATCCATGTATTTAGGTCTTGCATGTATAAATTGTTCAAAAAATTTGATTGTTATCATTACATAATTTTTTAAAAGAATAAAAGGTTCTAAAATTTTGATAATCTAGAATTAAGATAGTTTAAATTATGAGTGTTCTACAAGAAAACTATTGCCTATATCAATATTTTAATCTGTAAATATATGTTGCCTATCAATTTCAAAGAACATGTTAGGCATTAAACTTGAATTTTTTTGTTTTATGTAACTAAGCATTAAAGGTAAAATGAGTAGTATTAAATTCAGAAAAAGATGTCAGGGCTGGGGAGACAACCTGGCAATTTAAGCGCCTGCCTGGCAAGGTCCTGAGTTTGATCCTGGGTACTGCATGGCATGCTGGCTCCAAAACCTGACATGGTGGCACACGCCTGTCATCCCAGCACTAGGCAGGAGACAGAATGATCACTAGGAGTCTAACCTGCATTGCAAGACTCTGTATCAAAAAAAAAAAAAAAAAGAAAGAAAAAACCCAAAAAACTCACTAAAATGGTAGAGTGCCTCATCTCTCAACCATCTAGTCATAAACAAGAAAGTGAAATAGACCTGGAAACAATAATCCCAAGTTACTGTACTCTTTGTGAGATAAACTTGACCAGTTTGTATGACTTCCACAAATCCTCTGCTTACATTATTCTCATAAGCTTAGATTTCTATACTCCTAGCCCAGAAATTACAATGTGGTCATTTGAAGAAAGTAATAGAAAGAAGGGAGTTGCTAAAATTAAATGCACTGATACTAGAAAAACAAAACAAGATAGAAAACAAGCAAATAAACAGAAAAGCAGAAGTTTGACAGAATGACATGTAGGAAGAAATGTCAAAAAGAATTAAAAGCAGAGACAACAAGTTGCAATGTTGTACAGTCATTTACAAACTACAAAAATAAACCAAAGATATTTAAAAGATTTATTTCACTCTCAATTCTTTAAAAAGGCAAAAACTATTTGGTTTTCAATAATTTCATTTGATTTTGTCTATTGAGGTCACTTGGAAGTAATTCCTACCTTTAATATGTAGGGGTTGAGAGATTGATAAAAGGAAGATTGCTACCCTTGACACAAGACAGAGATTTGGTTTTTAAACATTCAGGGATTAGTTGAAGGGAATAATCAAGTGTACACACGAAATTGACCTTTGAAGAATAAAAGGAATTATTCAAGATGCATGAAGCATTATATACAGAGATTATGGCATATGCAAAGGTATGGCGGCACCAATCAATTTACTCTTGGTTGTTTGGGTAATTCAGAATTTCTGGCTTGCAACATGCAAGATCGGTGTGGTATAAAATGAAATCTAGGGTGGGGAATATAACTCAGCAGCATAACTGCCTGCCTGGGAAGTGCAAGGTCCTGAGTTAGATCTTCAGTACCATATATGGACAAAAAGGTGTATGTTTCACTACCCACAGCAGCTTCTTCATGTTGCGAGTACTCTAAGTCTTCATTTGGAACAAGGTCTCACTACATAGCTCAGATCATAATGATCTTCTTGTCTTAGCCTCCTAGCACTGGGATTATAGGCAGAGGAACCACAGCTGGTTTCGGAGGCTGCTCTTAGGGCTCAAGGCAGGACCAGCACAGCAGGCAGTACTGGAGATGGAACATGGGTCCTTGCACTTGCCAGATAGGCTCTTAGACCGCCAAGCTATCTCCCCAGCCTACAGAATGATCATCAAATTTAATATGGTCCTTGGGAAAGTTAAGCATTTCATTCATTTCTACCAAACCATGAGTATCCTTAAAAGCAAAGACTATGTTTTAGAAATTTCAGTGCAGGAATATAAGCATTTAATAACAGCTTACTGAGTCACATGACTGATGTTTTTAAAGAAGTTACTCTAAAAAATAAACTAATTTTATTGTAAGATAATCATAAATGTGATTAACTTCATAAGCCTTCTAATATTTTAACAGGATAGTGGAGACTACAGAAGGAATTAGTGTTTAAACAATCAAAGAGAAGAAATGTAAGAAGTGCAGAACTCTGGCAAATAATAATCACAAGTATCATGAAATCAAAAGATTTGCATGTAGGCAAAGAAAAATGATGAAGGTTGCTAATGACACGACCCATTCCCTCTCCATTCACTAGCCATTCAGTATCATCTTCTCTTGTCCTCTGATGTGAGTGTCCTTGGGCTGATCCGGAAAAAAAAGGGAAAAAAAATTAAAGAAATGTAAGAGCAAGATGAGTTAGGAGGAACCAATTACATCAAGAAAAGGAAGTTGTTTGCTGTTCAAGATTTTTCACTTACATTTATGATTTTTAAAGTCTACTAGTGTTAATTATCACTAAATGACTATTTCAATAATAGGCAGAGCAAATAAATTTACTATATATGTATGTATAAATATATAATATGCAAATAGTGTTTTCCCTCGCTAGTACTTGATATTAGTTATAATGACAAATTTTAAATGTGCATATTCCAGAGTAAGGGCCCAGAAATATTCCCCTGATTTTGTCATTGTTCATTATAAAATATATAGAAATATGTAGTCAATATGAGGAAAAGAGATGTAAAGTAGAGCAACTCTATGAATGTTTTTGAATGATTTGAGTCAAAGGGCTGGCCAGATGGATCAGCAGATTAAAACACCTGCTTATGCAGACACAGGGGCTGGGGGTTTATCCCCCACCTGCCATACCAACCCTGTACCCCAGGGTATGCTTGGTGATTGAGGCTAGGCATGGTGGCATGCACCTAGAATCCCAGCGCTTGGGAGCCTGAAAACAGGAGGATCATTATGAGTCTAATCTATGTAGTGAGACTCTGTAGACCCTGTCCTAAATACATAAATATAAAAATGATTTGACTCAGAGAGGCCAATATTAAACTTAAGTGACCAAATAGGAAGGTTAAATAAGTTGAATGCTAAGAATTTAGAAGATATGGCCATATGTGCCTCCTAAAGAACTGTTCAAATATGACTTATAGAAAATATTTAGATTTTGCACAAAATTTTAAATCACTCAAAATACTTATTCAGCACTTGTGTGTCTTTCAGACAGTGTTCTATGTACTTAAAATTTATCAGTGAACCAATATATTCTCTGTACAACCTTGCTGCAAAACAAAAACAAAAACAAAAATCCCCAGAAAGCATAAAATATTTAAAAACAATAATATATATCCATTACAAAGTTTTATGACTCTTTTTGTTTTACATTATTCTATTAAGCTCAGATTTCTTAGTTCTCAGTCCAGAAATTAGAATGAAAATTTAAAAGGAGCAGAGATAAAATAGATGGATTATTTTTCTGACTTTTTACACATGTGCATTTTACCTTTAATGCTCATTATTTCTAGAATGAGGGGACTATATTTGAATGTATTTCAAATGGATACATTTAAATTGAGATATTTTGGAAATTAAACAACTGACAAAATAAGGAATATTATCTTTAGACTCTCAAAGATCTATTGCCTTCAATGAAGGGGACTTTCTGTCTCATATGGAAATAAGACATTAATTAATAAATATGATAAAATATGGTATGCTAAAAGATGATAAATTATGTGTAAATCATACATGTATCTCATATATGTACAGCGCTATAATGAAACTATACTAATTATAAATATCCCAAGATACTATTTTTTATGATTTATCCTTATAAATGAGTCATCCTAAAGGCTGGAGGGCTTGAATTTGCCTTTGACCTTTAGCAGCAGGAGAGACTGCTTTTAGTTTGTATTCTGCAATAAGCTCCTTAAAACAAATGTTCTCAGTTAAAAAATGTTGACAGTCTTAATTATTTCCACATGTTCAGGCTTTTGAGTGTTTTCTCAGGCCTGACAGGACAGAAGGTTAAAGGAATTCCCTGCTGTGAAATACTGGTTCACATAGTATATGATTAAGAGTCTTATACTTAACAGAAGAAAGTCTGCCTAACTCTTAAGTGTTAATTGGCTTGAGAAGAATACATCATCATGAAAAAGAAACAAAACGAAGCAGAATTCAGTCTCTGAGACAGCAACAAATAATTTATATGTTAAAGTGCTGAAAATGTATTGAGTGCTTTATAGATTTTCTTGGTTGTAGTTTTTTTTTTCTTATGAAATTTGTTTTGGGCATTAGGATAATGCTGGCATTATAGAATTAGGGCATGTTCCCTCTACATCTATTTTCCAGAAGACACTGCAGGGAGATAGTATCATTTCTCCTTAAATATTTGGCCCAATTCAACAAAACAATATGGCCTTGGTATTTTGTTTTGGAGATGATTACTAGTTAGTGATCAATTTATTTAAAAAAGAGCATGGTAAGCCCACAAGTATTGCATTTATAATTTTATAATTTGTGATTAATTTAAAAGACAGAAGCAAAAGTTGAAGAATAGCTCAGTTAAGTAGAATGCTTGCCTAACATTGGGTTGGACACACACGCACACACACACACACACACACACACACACACACACACACACACCAGACATAAATAAGCAACATAGTGCAGGCTAACTGCAAATATGTAACCATGTTTAAACATTGTTTTTACTTATTTGTAAGTTTTAAAAGGTTTAAAATTAGGGCTGGGGATGTAGCTCAATGGCATAGCGAGCTCTTGGTAAACCCAAGGTCCTGAGTTTAATTCCAAGTACCAAAAAAAAATTATTTGACATTCTAAGGTAAAATTTTTGTTTTGTTTTGTTTTGGTGGAACTGGGGATTGAATTCAGACTCATGCACTTCCTGAGGAAGCACTTATTCTACTAAACCATCTCCCTGGCCACTAATTTTAAACATTTTTTATAACATTTCAGATTATCTGTGAAACCTCACTTTAATTTTAGAATCGATAACATTTCTTTGATTCAGAAAGACATTAGATGTATTATGTGAGATATATGAACAAATCCTATTAGGTTTTGTATCTACTAATTACAAGCTATACCTATAGTCTTGTGCATCATTAGCTTTATTTAATGATATATATTGAAGCCTTTGTGAACACATTTCTGTTTTTGAGAAGGACAATTTGGAAACTGTCCTACATAGTAATGGCTTGCTAGACATATGTTTTGTTTTCATATGAGTTATCATTGGGGTATTTGTTCATTGTAAAAGTGGATACTTTAAAAAAAGTGGATACTTCATATTTACTACAATTTTCAACAACATTGAAAAATTCCAAGTACTGATATTTAAACATATATTTATGTAAAAATTATCTATTTGAGGTGTTAAAAGGCAACAGAGTTAGTTTCCAACTCGAGTACAAAGTTGTTTCCTACTTGCATGTTCCATAGATTCAAGAATATTGAGTTATGTTGTAAAATAAACAATTTTAAAAGTAAAAATTAGTATAAATGTTGCTTTTGTGATAATTTAAAAACAAATATAAGCAATTTTATTAGCACTATTAATAAAAAGTGTGATTGAGCACTATTAATAAAAATAAGTAGATATCCTATAGGCTACGCATGTGAAGTTCATAGCTGTTGTTTGGCCCATTTTTATCTGGCATAAAGCAGCAATGAATCAATAAATAAAAAGATAGACATATTATAAAGTTTGCCACTGATCTTTTCCTTCTTTTTGAGAGCATACAGGAAATGCAGAGTACAGCCAATCAGTTCTCTTTCAGAATCTACCCCACCTCCTGGTTCTAGGCCAAACAGCTTCTTGGCAACAAGTATAAATGAATGACTTCATAAAGAATTACACAATACTCAGGCTGATGCAATAAGAAAGATGGGATGAAATTTGGACAGAAACGATCATAGGACTTGTTCTTAGGGAGGAGATAAAAGGAGAGAACACTCAAGGATAACTTAAGTCTTTTGGTTTTCACAAGTAGAAGAATGAAATGGCCATTGCTGAGATCCAGGAGAAGAGGGGTGGATGATGGTTACGAATTAAAAGCTTGATTCTGGGATTATGTTTAACTACACAATTATGTAATGATAAAACTAGGCAGCCAGAGAAGAAATACACACACACACACACACACACACACACACACACCCCTTGGAGTGATCAATGTATAAATGCTTCACAAAGCTACAGGACATGATGAGGCATGAAGAAGGTACATAGATGAGAAAGAGACAAAAAAAAGGAGAGTGGAAAACTGAGCCCAGTATGTTCAACATTTAGGTGTTAGGAAAGATGGGAAGCACCTGTCAAGGAAACGCAGGTGTAAACAAGAGAAATATGAAAGGAGAACTCAGAGTTGGGTCTTAGAAGCCAAGGGAATGCTGTTTCTAGAAGGGATATTTGGCTATGTCAGATGCTGCTCACAAGTCACATGTAATGAATCACTGTTTTGACAGTAGATTTACTGGTGTGTGGAGATTCTAAACAAAGTGAGAGGAGAGAAACACTAGTACTGACAGCTCCTTTCAAAGAGAAAAGGAGAAGGAGAAATAGAGCAGTAGGGAAAAAGCCCTAAGAGTTAAGTGGAGCAGAATTTATCATGCAGCTAATAAAGTCTCTGGGCGTCTCATCTATGCGTATTCCTTCTATATCCCTGGGAGATACAGAAGGTCCTAAACAATGTGTGTAAAAGTGTGTTTTTATAAAATATCTCAAAATAGAACACTTTAAGTGTAATAAAAATATTTCCTTTCATTCTAACTTTCCTTCATTAACTATTCCTTCTTCTGGTTGGCAGCAGACACTTTGAAGTGGATTAAGGGTTAAATTAGGAATACATTTAATTTAGGTTTATGTGTTTTCCTTGAAATCTAAATTTAAAAGTTTTTTTTTTTCCAAGTACAACAACAATAACTACATTGAACTGGGGGGTTTTCTGTATGCTTAAATCCTGAAATTCTGAGAAAAAATAAATTTAAATTACTATGAAAAGGGAAGTACCAAGAATTACAAATTTCTGAACACTAAGCTGTGAACTAATGTAGTTATTCTTGGCCAGGGTCCTTTTAAGTAGGTAATGTGAAGCAAAATCAACTTGAAAAATGACTAAAGCATTTTTTTAAATAGGAAAGAAGTAGAAGAGGAAAGAAATGTTATTAAATGGGAGGAATGAACAAAACAAACACCCTTTACCATAGATAATAATTATATCCAAAACCCAAACCTCTTTATTAAAAGTGATAAAATATAATACCCATTAGTATTTTAAACTTTTCTGAGCAGGCTAGCCATAATTTAGTCAACATTAATCAGAAATAGTAGTAATCCAACAGCCCCCAAAATATAGTACTAGATGAGTTTTTATAAAACTGCTAGTGCTTCATACAGCCTTTTCTGTTCTAATATACAAGCACATGATCATTCAGTCTGTCCTAGAAGAACAGGAGCTTCTCAGAGCAGCCACCCTGACAAGGAGCCCACAGTTTTGCTGTTTACTCTGCTTTACCACGGGGCAGAGAGCTTGGTACTGAGAGCACGGATCAGAGCCCCCAATCCTGGGGATACCAAGCCCAAGCTCCTCTCCTTTAACTATCCTGTCCCGACCACCTTCACATTTATTTTACATGCTGTACGTGAAACTATTTTTCCTCTTTTCAGCACTTCATTATAGACATTTAAAAGAGTATGTGGGTTTCGGGGAGGAAATGTGTTCCTGGGATCATAACCGCCACATCTTAGGACAGTTGTATTATTGACAAACCCCAGGTAAACCAATTCTAAAATTATGTCCACCTTGCAGGGCTGGTTTTTCTCTTTTGAATGGACACCAGACTGCCATCTGTGTAGCATGGGGGGAATCCCAGTATACTTCCTATGCAAGTTGTTGCTTTTGGGTCTCCCTTGGGGTCTACCTAACATTCCTGAAAGCAATTTCAAACCCACAGTTGATTTTTTTCCACTTCTAGAATGTCTTCTTATTGTTTCCATTTTAAAACAAATCCATTTTTAGTCGTCAGAAAAAGATATTAATTTCTTTTTCTGTATGTACTTTTTTAGTTAAAAAATATTTATATTTCAACATTATTGGAGTATAATATAGATAACCCTCAAGGAAATAATACTTTTGGACATTATTCCAAAGAATGAAAGTACCTTTAATCATACCACTTTAAATATTGTGTTCTTTGATGTGTAACTACCCACAAAATTATTTGTCAACTCTAAAAAGATATGAAAAGACATCTGTGTTGAAACTGTCTCATTGCTGTTTCTCAATAAAATTAATTTAAAAAATCACTGTGCTTAGTCATGTATTACATAGAACTGATGCACTAATATAAGATTATATTTGTGTATTAATCAGCCATTAGGGATAAATTAAAAGCTTCCAGTAAGGAGAGGCAACTTTTAGATTGCTCCCAATCAGCAGAAAATCTTTACTTCAATGTCAGGCATACTTGGACTGAGAAGGCAGAAAAATCAAAAATCCTAATTAAAATTTGTAGGATGTTCAAAATGCTTTACTTTTTTTAATATCATACTCGATACATATAAACTACTATATGTACATAAACTATATGGATTAATAAAAACCTGTCAAAGGTATTAACCAGTGTTCATGATTTACCTATCCAATTTTCCTATCTTAACCAATACTGTAACTATATTGTACATTTTTACTATCATATTTCTGAAAACAAGTTTTTTTACTTATGTACCTTATATTTGATTAATACATTGTTCAATTTTCTTCCTTTGAGCTTTATGTTGTAAAAAATGGTCTGATACAACATGGACATAGGTCAACACTTTTATCTGTACTTGAGTGAAATTAATTCCTAAAATTTATAAATTATGTTGCATGTAATTATGTTCATTCTGTCACCATCCCATTATTATGACATAACAAAAGTTGTTGCATTTATTCTTCTGTCAGAGAACATTTGGATTCTTTCACAGCTTGAATGTTTTGTTTAAATTGCCACATTTTTCTTTCAAAATTGAAATTTTCCCTGGCAAGCACAAGGGCCTGAGTTCAATCTCCAGTTCTGCCAAAAAAAAAAAATACAAAATTGAAATTTTACTAGACCAGTATACACACATTATGGATTAATCTTAAACAAGGCTTGATTTACATTTTCTAAAGAACTGTTCCATTCTTTTATGACCAGTTACTCCAGTTATTTTTCATCTTAAAATCTGAAGGCAAATTCCCCTTGAGGGAAAGTATAAAGTACAAATCATACACTGAAGAGTTCTTAGATTTAAAGTTTCACTAAGTCACAAGTTAGTGTCATATAACTCCACAACCCATGCCCTTAACAGAATATCAACAATTGCAATAGGAAGAGCCAAGGCTGAGTTTTCTTTAGGAACATGGAGTAATTTGAAATATTAAGGCATATTTAGCAAATGACTATAACAATCATGACCCTGTCAGCAAGTTGTGTGCCTTTCAGAACAGGACAGGGAGAAGGGCCTGCCTAACCTGCCTGGACTCTCATAGCCCTGCTCCATACAGCGTGAAACAAGCAAGGCAGCTGCCGAGTCAAGCTGGGAGCACACCTCAGGCTTTTGAATGTTTATCGATGGAGTAGGGCAGAAGTGCAGGTATAAGCCACAAGGCTAACAGTGGTCCTCCCTTGCCACAGCCCTAACATAGCTTGGGGTAGAGCATGGAAAACATGGACTTACTGGTCTGGTGCCAGTGCCCCAGGGTGCAGGGCAGCAGATTCCAGCTACCGTGGGGCCATGAGATTAGAGAGAAGATTCAAGTCTTTGAGAGAGCTGCCCGAGTGTGACAGACTCTTCATGTTGCTCTAGCCAAGGCAGCTCATAGTTGCTTTCTGCTCTTGTGTCCTTCACATCGGCTGGAGAGAAGGCAGTGGCCCAGAGGTGGAGAACAGTGGCCCAGAGGTGGAGAGCTGCTTTACCTCAGACACTTGGATGGGCACCACAGCCACTGCACTTCTTTTACAGGTGAGAGTAGGCCTTTCGGGTAAACGCTGTAGCTCTCAAGGCTGATGAAAAAATAAAGTGGCAACTTGCAAGAGAACTCACAGAGGCTGGGCATTTGGCAGAGATGGCAGCACATACTGTAGCCATTGCCATCCACAGTGAGGTACTGAGGTAGGAATTGCGGTTGCTTATTAGCTAATCAAAGTTGACAAATTTGTGGGCCAAAAAAATTCACTTCTTTCTGTCAAATTTTTATGAATAAGTTTGCAGTACGTGAAGACTGCACTCATCGTGAGGAGTTGGCACATGTACGTGAGTTTTAATTCTTTAGTTCCTTTTCTCTCCCTTTCTCTTTCCCTCCTGTTCTTGGTCTGCCTCCCTTGCAACCTCTTTGTCTCCTATATCCATTAACTATCTTTTATTTTACTCCTTATATTTTGGGTTTCTCATATAAGAGGAACCATGTGAGTTGGAAAAGTGATAAAAGTGATAATTAGATTATTGTTTTGGTTTATTAGTACACAGATGTAGTATATGATGCCAACAGTCCGTGTGGGAATCTGGTCCATGTGGGAAGTTATGAACACCTGTTCACCACACATCTTAATCCTCTTTTCCCTTCCCTACCTCTCCTTTGCACTCATCCCTTTGGCCCCTTCTTTTTTTGGTACACACTTATACTCCACAATATTTACCTTCCTTGTGTGCAGGTGGTACATGTGCATAACACAACCCAATTTCCCCTTTTTGTGGATTATCCCCTCCCCTCCCCCCTTCCATCTCTTGATCTTTCCCTCTGAGAAGACATTTATTCATTCATTCATTCATTCATTCATTCATTCATTCATTCATCAGGGAAGTACTTATTCCACTGAGCTATCTCCCCGGCCCTGATCTTCTCCTCTGAGAACCATCTATCTCTCTACTTTCTATTAACTGCCTTTTATTCGTTCTTTATTTTTACTCCAAGTTTCTCATGTAAAGGAAACAAGGTGTAAGCTTGTGTGTCTGATTTACTTCACTTAACATTAAGGTCCTTTTTCCATTTTTAGGAAAAAGGACCCCTTCTACACTATTCGTGGGGATATAAAATAGTGCAGCCACTTTGGAAATCAGTGTAGAGATTCTTCAAAATCCGAAACTAGATTTGATCTAGTTAGTTCCCCTCTAGACAATCTTCCTGAAAGAGTTAAAGATATAGGTATATGTGCATACTCACATTTATAGCAGCACAATTCATAATAACCAATTCTTAAAAGCTGGCCAAATAGCTCAGTGGATTAAAGTGCCTGCAAGCAGGTGCAAGGGTTGGGGGTTCAATCCCTGGGTCAGCTGTGCTAGCCCCGGCCCTGGGGTGCGCTGAGATGGTGATTGAGACTAGGCGTAGTAGCGTGCGCCTGTAAATTGCAGCTCATGGTAGGCTGTAAATAAGTGAATCACTATGAGTCTGATGTAGTAGTGAAACCCTAAACACCCTGTAGACCCTTCCCTAAAATATGAAAATAAAGATAAAAATAAACCATAATAACCAATTCTTAAAAGCAGTCCATATGCTCATAAACAGATGAATAAAGAATATATGGCATTTACATGCCTTGGACCCCAGTACTGCAAAATAAATAAACAAACAAATAAATACCTTAAAGTACTGCTCTGCTATAAAGGATAGACTTAAGTTATTTGTAGGAAAATGGATGTACTATGTGGTATTTAAGCTTGTGTGTCTGATCTAATTTCTTAAAACTTATGGTCTTAAGATGCATTACTTTAAGACAATTTCTAAGGCACTGTCACTGAAATCTAGACACTAGAGTCTTTCATGGGACCCAGTAGCTTCTGGAAGCACAACCATGTTATTTGAGTGAAAGTACCTAGGTTCTTTTTCTGAGTCTCCGAGTATGGCAGCTCTTCACTTTTAGTGACTCCAATGAGACATGGCAAATTCCTATAATTTAAGAACAAATTCCTGTGGTTTTCAAGCATTGCCACAGAGAGCTTACAAGGTGGACTGTCAAGAGCCAACTCCCCTCAAGCATGCTGTAGCACATTTCAAGACTCCCACTGCTGCTCTTAGTTATTCCTGGGCTTCTCCAGGGCAGGGCCCTGGTAGGTTGGGGACCTGGTATGGATGGAGTGTCCCCAGGAGCAGGGAATGGCCAATGGACCCAACCCAGGAGCCACTCAGTCCTTCTGCTTCTCATATGGCCGAGGCCCAGACATCTTGATCTTTTTTTTCCTGAGACAGGGTCTTATGTAGTTCAGGGTGGCCTCAGATTCATGGTGAACTTCCTGCTCCAGCCTTCTGAGTGCTGCGATTACAGGTGCCACCATGCCCAACTATGATCCTCGTCTTTTAGAAATGCGTTCTTAGAGCTATTTAAAAAACTTATATTTACAAAATAATAATATTTTTCTGGATAGTGGGGAAGATGAAATAACCACTAAGACTCAATAAATTATATTGATCACAGTTGGCCTTCCCCCCCCCCCACATGCAGCTAAAACTTTGTTTCTCCACAAAAGGCATCTTTCACTTTTTGAGTAGCCTTTCCAATCCATTTGTCCTTTGCTCCTTTTTTATAATTTTTGGCAGATTTATCCTACTCTTTTTAGCTTGGTTTCCACTTTTTCAGGACATGGCTGGGAACTGTGCCTATGCTGTCTAAAGCTCCCTTTTTACTCTCATTTAAGGTAACTTTTTCTCAAGTTTCTGGGCAGTTATTTGTGGGGGCCACCACAGCTGCCTGGCCATGGAGAGACCATGACACTGTGGAAGCCTTCCCAAAGCCAGATGGCACCATCACATTTAAGGAGCTCCCATCAGCCTGATTTATGCACTCTTGGTGAATAGAACTTTGATGCAAATCACAAAATGAATCATTTTTATTCAGATCAACCTAAAAGTTTTTCCTGGGTAGAAACTATCTTCTCACTATAAAGAGCTCATTACATTGTCTTCTAGCTCCCAGTGTTGCTCCTGAGAAACTGTGTGTACATGATTTGTCTTTTCTGTTTTTATGATCCACCATTGGTCCCGAGACCAGGAGATGGAGGAAAAGATAGACACAATTAGGCTAAGACAGCCTGCTTAAATTGAGTAAACTAACTATGTGAACTGATGGCCAGGACGGAGGAGACAAATGTGAGTCTTAGGAAAACAGAGCACAAAAGACAAAGGACAAATCCTCTGTGAACTAGGAAAAACCTGAAAGGGCTGGAACACAAAAAAAGAACAAATAATACAGCCCACTTTCCAGACATCAGACCCCTGAGAACAGCAACAGCAGTCACTGCTTCCCTGCTCATTCTGCTGCACCTCTTGTCAAGTTCTTCCTAACCGTCCCTGGACTTGGACATCTGCAGTATAAGTCTTTCGGAATCCCTCCTGACAGGCAGGAACTTTTTTATTCTAGTAAACCACAGCTGGTACCTGTCCCCATTGCTTGCCATGTTCTGTCAAGATCGATCTTAGCTGCCTTCTGTCCAGAAGCAGGACCCAGAGAGAGGGAGCTGTTCAGTCCAACTTCACTGCAATTTTACTGTTGTATGGCTAGGTGTGCAATTTTTAGTTTTCCAGGTTGAGCTAAGAATCCTAGATGCTGTGATTCCAGCATCTATGGATTATTAATTTTCAACAGTTTTGCAAAATTTTCATCTAAGCCTAGCCATACTCTGACATGAGTTAAAAACAAGGGGGCCAGTTTCAGTCTTTGATGATTTTCATTTTGATTGAAAACATTGCTTCTTCTAAAAGCACAATTTTGAAATCAATAGCTCCAAATTATAAATGGTGAGCAAGAGGTATGGAATTAATTTCTCAACTCTTCCTCAGTGCTTATAATGATGCTTTTGAATATGTTCTCTGGTTTCTTCACAAAAATCCTGTGAGGTATTTCCTTTACAGGAGGAAACTGAAACTTGGTGGAATGGCTTTCCTAACATCATAGCTTTTCAGAGCAAACTTAATAATTTGAAATCCCTTTGGACAGCATCACAAAGAAAAGCAGAGGAATCAGAGCAAGATCTCTTTTAAGAATCAAAAACCATTCACAAACGACCTTCCCAAGGTACAAATCTAAGTAAGAGATTAAGTATGGGGGAGACGCTGTAAGTAAAACAAATAGATGCCAGCTCTCTTGATCAAACACAGTACAAGGCACTAGAGATCATCAATAGACATTTTAATGTTTCATGATGATATACTTTTAAAAAATGATGGGCATTTAGCAATTTCATTGGCAGGTTGGCTAAGTCCATCAAACACCATTTATATTCTCATAGAGCACAAAAGCGTTTTTTGCAACAAATGACAAATATAAGACACGGTCCTTGCTCATGAGATTTATAGTCTGAAAGACAGTTAAGATACAGGAGATATAATTCAAGGGATAGAAAACTATTGAAATTTAGATTTTAATTGAAAAATTTCCAAGTCTTTGGTGATAACCAAATGCCTTACTTAAGTAGGTTTTATAGTGTGATATTAAGAAAACACTAAAAATAAAATATTAAAATAAAAGCACTAGCCGGGCATGGTGGTGCATGCCTGTAATCCCAGCACTCCGGAGGCGGAGGCAGGAGGATTGTTGTGAGTTCGAGACCAGCCTGAGCTACAAAGTGAGCTTAAGGCCAGCCTGAACTGCATAGTGAGACCCTGTCTCAAAAAGACAAAAAAAAAAAAAAAAAAAAAAAAAAAAAAAAAAAAAAGCACTAATACTATGACAAAAAGATTGATTTGTTTTCTGGGACACAATGTGAAACGATTCTTAACTAATAGCAATATACTTCTCTAAGTACAAGAACATTTGGGCATGGAATGAAGAGGGTGTGGAGTTTCAAAACATGGTAGTACTTTAGCCCCTTGTTTTAATCTTCTTTCAGTATCTATGAACTTAGTAATTAATTTTAAAAAACTAGTTAACATTAAAGGGAGTGATGGTCTTTTCAGTTTCTAAAAGGAATATGAGAGGTATTAAAATAGAAGACCAAGAAACATCATGACTGAAATGTGGTGTTAGGAAAGAAGAGTGGTGCCAAGGAGATGGCTCAGTGGAATAAATGCTTTCCTGGCAAGTGCAAGGGCCTGAGATCAATCCCCAGTTCTGCCAAAAAAAAAAAAAAAGGAAAGAAGAGCAGAACAACAGAAGTGAGGGGGAGGAGTCCCATGGAAGGCCAAAAGCAATGGAAAAGTAATAGGGTGACTACAAATTAGACAATAGCTACATGAGGGGAAGGCTTAATATGAACTTCGAGGAAAAGTTATGAAAATATTTAAACATGTTATGTAAAGATCCTACTGAAACCCAAGATACATTTAAAATAATTTTGATTAAAAGGGAAAATATACTGTAAAATATTTATTTCATAAAAATAATTTTATAATATATACAGAATTGAAAAGTACAACAAATTACTTCATGTCTTTGCAAAACTATACAGTACAACTGGCACACTGTATTTACCATTCTATGGCCATTCACCAAGATGGGAATATAATCCTGTCTTAAATACATAAAGGTTCTGGCTGGGTGCCACAAACTTAAATTGGGTTAAATTCCTGGGAAAAATTCCTTTGGTAATGTGAACAGTTTGATTATACCATAGTCCATTTCATAAAAAAAAACAAAAACAAAAACAGAAAACAAACAAACAAACAAAAAATCCTTAAAATCTCTCACAACTTTTCTACTCATTGTGGATAACTTCTTACAGAGCAAAAAGAGAACAGCAAAAAAGGAGACAATATTAAATTGGAGAATGCTAATTTATGACATACTTTGCTTTCCCTTCTTTAGCTAGTGTTCTTTTCCTTTCCTGTTACTATAAAGTAAGATGAATGGGAATAACTTATTCTCTTTGTACCTATTTTTCTTCTAGGAACCTTGCTTAAACCAATGAACATGTCAATTCTTTAACTGACACCATTATTACCACTATGAAGCTGTGTCATTCTAAAAAAGTTAACACCCCAGTTAAAAGACCTACCTACATGCTTTTCCAAATAAGGCAATAAAGTTGGTTTTGAAATAGTTTTCATGTCTCAAAAATATTAGCAGTCCTGTGGTAGACTGATTGCAGAATTGAATGCATATAGAATATGCTTCTCAAGTTAATTTGGAAATGGAATTGCTAGTAACATTCTATTTAAACAAATATTCAAGATGAACGACCCTTAGAAACAAAGGCAGATTTAAGGTATAAAAATGCAGGAATCAAAGACCCCAATGAAATAATTAGAAAGAGGCTCACTTTATGAAAAAGGCTTTGGAATTATCCAACTCCTACTGACATCTATATCTTGAATAAGAAAATCAAAATAATACAAAAGCTATAAATGGGAATGAAGCTAATTTAAAGAAAAAGCATTTTCATTTCATTGTAGAAATAAAAGGGAATGGAAGTACAAAATGGGCTGGTTGTATCTTTAGCCCATGTATGATTTTTCATCATGGCATTAACAGTCCTCCATACTGAAGTATTATAGACAAGTAAACCTAAGTTTTCTGATTAGGTCTCTTCATTTGGATTATAAGCAGGCTTTAAAACTTGCCTTCTTTTCTTACTAAATGAGCTTCTCTGGGAAGCATATGAATAAAGCAAAAATGTATTTCTAAAGAAAGTTTATATAATACATCATGTAAGCATGGGAACCAAGAACACTGGTTCCCATACAATGAATTTTATAAAAATAATTTAAAATTAGAAATGACACATACTCCTTAGACATTAAACCAGAGCAAATATTGCCAGTCATAGGAACAACATTCATCTGTAGAAACACAAATGCACATGAGTAACACAGAAATCAGAACAAAGGTCAATAGATGCATGTGCTGGTAGAACATATGTCTATCATGACTTATAATGTCCTGTGGTCTCCTTGAAGCCTTAGTTCCACCAGGCCCAGAGTGTGGCTAAGTGGACACAGATGTGCATGAGCTACAAAACATCAAACACGCTCACTAATTAAGTATACAACACTATGTGCTGCTTGATTGCTCTTGATTACTTGGTTTTCAAAATCAACTTCACTGCTCAATCAGAAAAGTTATCGTTGAATTAGCTCTCATAAATAATCCATGAAATAAACTTCACTTCTCGCTTGTGTCAACAGTATCTTGATACCCCTAGGAATATAAGGGATGAGTTGAGTAGCTGCTTTGAAGCCATGAAATGCACATTCATAAATATTTGTCTGAACCTTAAAAATATTAAATATATCCAGGCAGTTGCTGTGCAAGGTTTTTGCTGTAAGAAGCAGCTCTTCAGCAGTGTCTTATGAGGTGGTTGCTTGAGGACTGGACTCTGGATCTTCCTGCTTTCTGCATTTCTTTGCAACACTGACTGCACCACCAATCAGGAAAACCACAGCGATGATTGCAAAATAGCTGGCATAAATCAGGAACTAAGAGGCAGAAGGCAGTAATTAATTAGAGAGCATGTACATGAACATACTCTATGTAATTAAAGATATACTTAGTATCTCAGATGAACTTCAAAAAACATTGCACCGGATGTGGTGGACCATGCCCACCATTCTACCAACTCTAAAAGCTGAGGCAGGAGAACTGCTTGAGCCCAGGAGGTTAAGACTATCTGGGGGACTGGAGAGAAAACTCAGTGGAATAAGTGCTTGCTTAGCAAGCACAAGGTCCCAAGTTTGATCCCTGGTACCACCAAAAAAAAAAAAAAAAGAAAGAAAGAAAAAGACTATCCTAGAGCCGGGCGTGGTGGCGCATGCCTGTAATCCCAGCACTGGGGAGGCTGAGGCAGGAGGATTGTTGTGAGTTCGAGATCAGCCTGAGCTACAAAGTGAGCTTAAGGCCAGCTTGAACTGCATAGTGAGACCCTGTCTCAAAAAAAAGACTATCCTGGGCAGGAAGAATAGGAAGATTCAATCTCCATTAAAAACTAAAAAAAAAAAAAGAAAGCCAAAACCCATTCCATGAACACAGTATATACAAGCACTGAAGATACAAAGCAGCAGTCCGATGTGGTAGCCCTGAAATTTAAGTGCAGCTCCTATCCTTACGAGCTCTGTGATCTTGCTGTGATACATAATTTCTTAGCCCTGACTACCTTATTTACAAAACAGACTTCATAATAATTCCTGCCTCACAAGGTTGCTAAGAGAAGTCAGTGAGATCATGTATGTAAATGTGGATGAGCACAATGCAAATGCTGTTAACAATTTTTTCAATTGTTGCTGCTGTTATGAGTCAGGTTCTACATCCTTAAACTGATTGGTGGGTACAATGGGCCAGCTTCTGAAGATCAGAACTTCTAGTCTTTCCCAGAAGAGGGCAGTAGAGGCCAACTGTATTCCATGATAGGTTTACTTTTTTAAAAAAGAATCTTTCCCAAGACAAATCTGTCAAGACGTAACTATATAGTTTATCAACATCTTCATTGTTTACTATTTCTTAAAATAACTTTTTAAATATTTATGAACTCACATATTTATAGTACTTATAAACTGGTTCAAAGCTTCAACTAAGAATGTGCCCTGCCATGTCTGAGCCAAATTCTTTCAAACTCACACACTTCCATAGGACACCTATTATGACAGTTAATGTCTGAACAGGTCACAAAACCCTATTCTCTCACTGCTTAAGGCTGCCAACTCTACAGCAGGTCATGTGTTAAGAATCATGATGCTATTTGTCAACAGCAAGTCATTCCATTGGAATTCAGGTGAGGGGTGCTTTAGGTGAAAAAAGTAGAAGATGAGATGAAACAGAGCATCTCGAACATCAACTATGGCATTCCAGGCATAGATCAAGGATGCCTGGGCTACACTCAGTGCCAGAGCACTTGCCTAGCATGGGTAAGGACCTGGGCCTTGCACTTGTGACCCTCCTGCCAGGCCTCATGAGCAGCTAGGATTACAGGTGTGGCACCACACCCAGCTGTGAACTTATTAATCATGCCCCACTTCTGTGTCCTGACCATATCAGACTATCTTCAGGGTCAAGGCCGAGAACTTACTTGAATGGTGATTTCCAAGCCAAGGCCACTGGCATCCACCACAATCAGAGTGAGCACCGTCTGTAATGCCAGGGCAATGAAGGTATTTACACCAAACACCAGGGCGTACCGTTCCATACTGAGGTTTGCAGCAATCTGAAATCTTTTTCAAAAAGTGAAAGAGTGAATACACCACAGCAAACTATTGGATAGTTACGATTTTTTACTTTAAATGTGAAGCCCAGTTCCTTCTTTGTACTATTAATTTTCTTCCTAATCAGGGGGGAATAACTGTTGCTACACATAAATTTCATTCACACATCTGAAAACAATAGTAATGGACAAATAAGAGCATATGCCAACTTTGTCTAAAGGCTTTCCAAAGGGAAAAACTGATAATGCACACACAATGAAATGTCTACTGTCATTTGACTCTTAGATTTTTTTTTTTTTTTTTTTGGTGGTACTGGGGATTGAACTCAGGACCCTGCGCTTGCCAGGCAAGCACTTATTCTACTGAGCTATCTCCCCAGCCCAACTTAGATATTTTAATTTCTTGGTTTGTAAAGCAATTAATGAATGTGTACTGCCATGTCTTTTCTCAATACTTGGTTGAACCAAAATACATACGTTGCTATTGTGATGAGTAACATGTAGATGATTCTGAAGACGACATAGGATGCGTAGCATGCCCAAATGTTACCCACAGTATCCATGATGTACACGGCAGCAGCAATCAGGAGCGAGCACAGGGACAACATCATCTCTCCCCAAGTGGACCAAGAGATTTTTATGTAACCAATCGCAAATACAGCAATTGCACCTACAAAACAAGAAGGGATTTTACTAAATAGATACTACTTCAGTACATTAAAACTGATAAAATTTTAAATCTTTAAACTTATAAAATGGATAGCTCAAGATTATTGTGGACCTTGAAACTGGCAGAAAATTTTGCATTTGACAGAATAAATAACATGGAGCCACTGAGCTGGTAAGAGAACTACAGCAGGTGGCAATGAAATGAGAAAGGAAGACAGAGACTTAGATGTATTGTCAAAGAAAGGCTTCAAGGCTGACACACAGACAAGAGTGCAAAAGAACAGCTGTGCCTAGCTGGACAACACAGCGGGGTGAGGTACCTGCCCTTCCTACCTGGCAGCAAGCTATGGCTTTTCTGCTTTTTTAAAATGTATTTTAGTACAGGGTCTACAGGGTTGGACTACACAGATGGAACTCATAGTGATCCTCCTGTTTGCAGCCTCCCAAGTGTCATGCCAATCTCAATCTGTCTCAGCGTGCCCCAGGGGCGGGGCTGGCACAGCAAGCCGGGATCAAAACCTGGCAGCTGGGCTCTGCCTAAGCACTGGAAGAGCTATATGGCCAGCCCTTCTGCCCTTTGAGAAAATGAGAGATAAAAGGGTGCTTTCTGGGTGCCAGAGTGTAGATATCACATAAAACCTTCCAATAACCTTGTGAGGTAGAGCCACAGATCAGAAGGGATAATAAGGTGTGATATCTAGGACAGAGTCGCTAAAGCCACTATGCTCAAGTTCAATTCTTGGCTTCACTACTTTCCATCTATATGACCTTAAGCAAATTAAATTACTATGCTGCTTGCCCAAAGTTTTTTTTTATTATTAAAAAATGTCGATAATGACTGTACCAATCTTCCAATGGTCTACAACATCTTAACACTCAACAGACAGTAGTTATTAATGTTAAACACTATAATATATTGCTACTTAGAATTTCATATTGAGTATTATAATTATGTAGTAAATACATAGGTAAGAGAAACTTGGATGAGCAAAAAAAAAAAGAAAAAAAGGCTTTGAAAATTATGTTGGGTTTATCCAAACCTTAAAATAATTCAGATTTGTCAATCAATCTCCTCCACTACTTGAGTACTTTGAAGCTTTCCTAAACTATAAAATCAGAGTTTAAGAGAAATAAATTAATCTTGGGAGATATTTCATGTTTGGGAGGGAAGAGTTATGCCTGGTTCACATAACTACCGGGGGCCAGGGAGATGGCTCAGTAGAGTAAGTGCTTCCCTGGCAAGTGCAAGGGCCTGAGTTCAATCCCTGGTTCCACCAAAAAAAAAAAAAAAAAAAGCAAAACAAAACAAAACAAAAACATAAGTACCGGGACTACCCACTAGTCCTGCTTCACTTACCTAGTAAGGTTGAAACAGCCTCCACCCCGCCATTATAGATAGCAGCACGGGGAGAAGGCATCACAGTCTCCCACAGACCCTGGGTGTAGTTGATGACCTGGAAGTAGCCACAGGTGGAGAGGGCCCACCACACAGACCAGCAGAGCAGGGGACGCGAGGAGTAGCATATCAGGAAGTCGTTCCAGAGCACCTTCAACACATGGAGGTGGTCCGGCTTAGGTTCCTACACAGAAAAGGGAATAGAGCAGAAACCCCATTCTGTTTATGGTGCAGAGAGCAACTAGTGTGTGGACTGTTTTCTTTTACCTTGTATAAACTACTTCTTTCATATAAATAAAACATAAACTCATTAGCAAATTGTAGTTAGCCCCTGGTGGTGGGGGAAAGACTACACAATCTTTACAACCTTATAAACAACAACTTACAGTAAAGGTATAAAGTTATTCTTAATGACTCATGTCTAATAATAATAATAATACTCATTACTGTATATTAAGAATTTGCTCTGCATACTCATTTGAAAGTTTACACTATTTCATTTAATACGTCAAACAATAGATATAGAACAAGAAAACTAACTCCACAGAATTAAATAATTTGTCCAAGAAGTTCTAGAACTGGAATTTGAACTTCTTTTTCTCTAAAATCGGGTATATTTTGCTGCTAGAAATGACATTATAAAATTCCAGAGAAGCACTAATTGTGCAGATCTCATAGTTTTATAGACCTCAAACATGCATACACATGAAGAATGGTAACCAAAAGATGTTCAGTCTACAAATAAAAGCATGGCCAAATTAAGAGAACATTAAGTATGAATGGTGTGCCAGCCCCTACACTAGAGGTTAATTTGAATTTTTGTCTGTGGTGTTGAGGATCAAACTTAAAGTATCAAACATGCTAGGCAAATGCTATAGTACTGAGCTTCACTCCAGCACCTTGAATAATTTTTAATAGATGAAGAAGTCAAAATATGTCAGGTCTAGACATAAGCCAAACACAAGGAACTCTAGTTCCAATTGTGAAAGAAAATTGCTGCTCTTCTTCCTGCAGAGTCAGCAGTCTCTGCGGCAAAGGAAGGGGTTTTCTCTGAAAAGCACCTAAAATGCTCTAGGGACCTTAATATAAGCTCTTAAAATTCTCTAAGGTAACTTGTGGACAGGATTATCACTTTGACATCACCTACTTCATTTTCCCTTTCTATAGAAAGCAGATAAAACTAGCCATCTATCTTTTTCAATAATCACCACAACTATATTTATGGTTTAATTTTGGGTTGTGTCAATTTAAAAATGGCTTTGATCCCCAATATCCATATTCTGACTATTCTTTGAGCTTGCCATAGAGAAAGAGCAGTATTTTAGGGCCTGTGACCCCAGGTACCAAGCAGCACCATCCAGCTCCTACGTACGTGGGCAGCACCTCGGCTCAGGGCATCATGGAACTGATCTGAAACCTAATTCTGCTGCACCACCGTCAACTGGATGGTTCTGAAGAAGCTGTCAGTCAGTGAAAGACGTTACAGAGCAAAGTATAGTGAGAAGCGGACCTTATACACGCTCTCACAATGCTCAGGACTATTTCCTGAGCAATTCTGCATAAATTGCTAACCTCTGATTCCATGCCTTACTTGGGTGAGAGGTTTGATGACAACTAATACATTTTTTTCTTTTTTCAGAACCAGAGATTGAACTCAGGCCCTTGTGTTTGCCAGGGAAGCGCTTATTCCACTGAGCCATCTCCCAGGCCCTAACTAATACCTTTTAAGATGATGCTCAGATTGTGTGTGTGTGTGTGTGTGTGTGTGTGTGTGTGTGTGTGTCTGGCTCAACCCACCCTCGGGGCAGGGCTGGCGCAGCATGTGGTGACAGGGATTGAACAGACTGAGCAGCATTCCTTGCGCTTGCCTAAGCAGGAGCTTTAGACTGCTGGGCTATCTTGCCAGATTGTTCTTTAATTTTCTAATACTTTATAATTTCTAATATTTTATAATTCTTCAGTATGTAAAAAAAATCTTGAAATTTTATATATCTATAAATGATAAACTTCAAATTTGTCTAGGAGACAGTTTTTTACACTACGAGTCGTAACACATGACTGAGTGATAAAATTGCTTTAGGGCTGAGGAGACAGCTCAGCAGTCTAAGTGCCTGCCTGGCAAGCACAAGGACCCCGGCTCAGTCTCCAGTACCCAGGGCGTACTGTGCTGGCCTCAAACTGGATGTGTTGGTGCACACCTGTAATCCCATGCTGGGAAGACTGAGGCAAGAGGATCACGATGGTTCTAAGCTGCATAGCAAAACCCTATATCAAATAAATAAATAAATAAAAAAAAAAAAAAAAAAAAAAAAAAAAAAAAGAATGGGAATAGTTCTGCACTGAGAACACTAAAGGCTGGGATAAAACCACTGGGTTAACTCCATGTAGAGAACTGTGACTGCTCACAGTGGGCCTTCACCCTCACTGGGCCCACAAACCTCACAGAGCTTGGTAATTACATCTGACGGAGCCCACAGGCCAAGCGTAAATGTTAAGAGGCTTATTTCCAAACATGTTTCAGAAAAATTCAAACTACTTCAGTGTGCCTGGAGTGAGCTCTGCCCCTCACAGCTTATAAGGTAGCATGGAAAAACAAATTTCTATTAAAAAAAATAACAAAGTAGAGAGTGGGACGTCAGGCTTCTGAACTAGAACTTTTCTTGTGGTAATGAGGAAAGAGCAGTGACCACCCGGCGTGGAAGCTGCAGCAGGTTTAAAAATGGGTGATGTTGAGAAAGGCAAGAAAATTTTTGTACAGAAGTGTGCCCAGTGCCACCCTGTTGAGAAGGGAGGCGAGCATAAGACCGGGCTAAATCTTCATGGTCTCTTTGGGCGGAAGACAGGTTAGGCTGCTGGATTCTCTTACACAGATGCCAGCAAGAACAAAGAGATCACCTGGGGAGAAGATAGACTGATGGAGTATTTGGAGAATCCCAAAAAGTACATCCCAGGAACAAAAATGATCTTGGCTGGCCTCAAGAAGAAGGGAGAAAGGGCACTTAATAGCTTAGCTCAAAAAGGCTACTAATGAGTGATAGTCACTGCCTTATTTATTACAGAACAGAAGTGTCTCATGGCTTTTGTATGTGTGCCATACTTTAACATCATACACCAGAATTCAGATCATGAGTGGCTGACAGAATATTTTGTTGGACAGTCCTGATTTAAGTAAAATTGGGTTGCACTTAAATATATATCTTTTTGTTCTTCAAGGTTTGATAGTAATTCCAGTTCAGTAAATACTATCACTGTTTTTCCTTCTAAATACATAGTTGGACTTGATTAGTAATGTTCAGCTTTTCACAAAGATTGAAAATGTCATCTCAAAACTACTGAAGGTTGGTTTTATATTTAGATTTATATAACTGGTTATGTGAATATGTTTCAATACTGAGAGAATCTTTCATTGTCTCAAAACCAAGCAAGACTTCCCTGTTTCAGTTTGTGTTTATTAGCCTGTTAAAGGGAGTGGTTGAAGACAAGAAAGCTATGTCTACATTTTTAGTCTTGACTATGCCAAGTTAATTAGAATTCCCTGTATCTACAAAGGGCTGCCTTTTACTTATTGAAAGGTATTTTAGTGTAGTGTATGTATAATACCAAATAAAGAATATTTAACATTTCTCACATTTTATAGTTGATTTGTAAATTCAGATCCTTTTCAGAGTTAGCATGATATAACAGCAAGTTAGACTTCTGGATTCTTTAGGTCAGTCTGAGTTACCGTTCATGGTAGTATTAAGCAGCTATTCAAAAACAGAAGACTAAAACTCCTGCTGTATGTGTGACCGGCAGTGGTGCTTCCTGTCAGCTCATTAGAAGGACTAAAGTGAGGAAGGTACAACATGAGCACAAATGTGCATGTGACCATAATGCTTAATTAAAAACAAATCAGATTGAAAATAAAAAATAACAGAAAAAGGTGAGTGACTAGGGAAGCACCTCATCTTCCCAGCCACAAAGAATAAATATAAGAAGTATTTTAGCTGCCATACTTCTCCTTCCAAGACATAGCTTTATAATCAGACTTTTAACAGCTATTCCATTATCAGCTTATATTTTTCTCTTGCGATTTTTCTACCTCTGAATTATTCATTATTATTACACTTCAGAAAGGTTAGTAATGTATATCATTTCTAGCACAAAAACAGGAAAATAAGTTTCTACCTTCAAAAATTTTCAGTTTTAGTTCAGATCCTAGAACTATAGATGAAACATTTTTGTCTACTCACTAAGGAGAAAAGGTGGTTCTTTTCTTTTTATTGGAGACAGGGTCTCAGTATATAGTTCAGGGTGGCCTTGAACTCATGGGGACCCTCCTGCCTCGTTTCCTGAATGCTCAGACTACAGCTGTTACCACCACACTTGGCTACTATCAACAAAGTTGAATGCTTCTTTCTATACTTTAAGCAGTGGAGACACGAACAGGGAGCTGTAGCTCCTGAAATTCAGGACGCTGTTTATGTGAATGCTGATGCTGTGCCAGTCTGATTTTCAAGCACTTGAGGGGAAAAGAAGTTTGTTGTCCCTGACACACATCAATTTTATCTTTAATTAATAAATGAATGCACTAATTAGCTAACTCAGGATAAAATCTGAATCCTAATGAATATAAGATCTAACAAGAAAGAATTTCCTAGTTACCCCCAAAAATTACAACTACAAAAAAATTTAACACTGCGCTTACCGGTTCCTCCACAGGATGCTCCTCCAGATTTAAAGGGATTTTTGACTCAATGTCCTCCCACCCAGGAAGGTGGTTCGAAGCAGACGTGTCAGTAACAATGCCACCATTTTGTACCTTGATGCCATTCATTCCCTGGCAGGATGAAGGGACGTGGTGAAAGAAGAGGCTCTTCTGTGGCATAGGCAGAAACCAGGCCACAGCAAAAGCCACAGAAACACAGGTGAGAGAGACAACATTCAGGCTGAACAGGGACCAGTCTGCCACTGAGACAAGGATTTGTCCTAGGACAGAGCCCACTGTGAAGCCCACTAACGTGGCACTTCGACAGTAGCTTGTGACCTTCTGGTACATGCCCAAGTCTACTACACTGTAGATGTAAGAGTAATAGGCAATTTCAGTGGCTGTGGCAATACCATAAAAGAATTCTAGGAACTGAATGGCCAGCAGTCCCTGGGCATAAAGCAGCATGAACCATGTAACAATAAGGCTGAATCCCTGCAGCAGAACAACAGGTTTATAACGGAGGTAGTCTGTGGCGAGGAATACAGGAAACAGCAGCACCAGGTAAGAGTAAGTCCATACTGGGTAAATTTCATTGAAGACCTGGAAAAAAGAGAATAAAAATGCACTTAATGATCAAAAGACTTGACTATTCATAAAGAATTTATTTCTAGAAAACAACGAGACTGCCCCTGCCCACCAGATCTTCATTCAACCCACAGCCCAGGTTGGGCATGTGAGTGAAACCACCCAGGGTCCACCGGATCCTCATCTAGCACAGGCCCAGCATGTGAGTGGGACCGCCTGGGGCCTGCTGGATCTTCATTCAATCCAGAGCACAGGCTCAGCCTGTGAGACCACCTAGGGCCCACAGGTTCTTCATTTGATTCAGAGCCCAGGCCCCTGTGTGAGTAAAACTTCCTGCAGAAAGGCTAGAGGCAAGAGCCACCCAGCTGATCCAGGAGCAGAACATCTTGCCAGAGTGGCACAGAGGGTTCATCTTCAAGGGCTGCACCAGGAAGAAGTGGAGCACAGCAGCCAGACCCAAGCCACACCCACTTGGATGAGTTTGTACTTGGTAGATCCGGACCTGGTGATAAGGTAATAACTATCTAAGCCTACAGCAAAGGTCAGAAGACAGTGCTACACAAAATAACAAAGAGAAGGAGCAAAATACATTCTCAGGCCCTGAGCCCACCCAGAACAAATGCAGGAGACACTAGCATAGAACAAAATGAAAATCACACACCTGAAATCTCTGAAATAATAGCATCTGAAGTAAAGAAACAACTGCAAAAAGGCATAGAGGAAATCAGATCACAAATAATTTCTGAAGTAAAAAAAGAAATTACAACTATAATGAAAGAAGTACTAAGTGCTTCTAAAGAAGACATTGATAAAAAAATAGAGAATAGAAAAATGATGGAATCCTTGAAAGAACAAAATAGAAAAGAAATAGAATGCATGAAGCAAATTCAGAGTGCTATACAGGACGTTAAAATCTCAATCACAAGGTGGCAAAAACACTTGAATGAAAGTGAAAATAGACCTTAAAGATACTGTTACAACTAGTGAAAAAATAAGAAAAGATCTCTTAAAAACAACCAGGGTGCAGGAGAAAATAATTCAATATCTGCAAGACAATGCAAAGATGAACAACATAAGACTAATAGGCATCAATGAGAAGGAAGGAGTCAATACAAATGATATAAAAAGAATGCTGATGGAAGTAATAGCAGAAAACTTCCCAAATATGGGGCAACAATCTGACATTCAGTAACCAAAGCATATAGAACTCCAAATAACATCAATCCAATTTAAAACAAACCCAGACATAATAATCAAGGTCCCACAAATTCAGCACAGGAACAGTATACTAAAAGCTGCTAGAGAAAAGAAACAGATCACATTTAAAGGAAAACCCATCAGAATAACAGCAGATTTCTCTTCACAAACAATCAAGTCAAGAAGAAGATGGAGCAAAGTACTACAAGTCTTTCAAGAAAACAAA
This sequence comes from Ctenomys sociabilis, assembly GCA_004027165.1. Classification (NCBI taxonomy): domain Eukaryota; kingdom Metazoa; phylum Chordata; class Mammalia; order Rodentia; family Ctenomyidae; genus Ctenomys; species Ctenomys sociabilis. The sequence goes on along the minus strand of PVKA01000140.1, from coordinate 228,441 downwards.
TCCCAACCTAGAATGATCCACCATGCAAAACTCTTTCAAGTATAATGGAGAAATGAAATACTTCCATGACAAAGAACAACTAAAGGTTTTCATGATGACAAAGCCTCGCCTACACAGACTACCAAAAGATATTCTAGAGAGGGAGCAAAATGACTACAACTCCATGAATGAGAATGGAAAGAGCTCACCAAATAGGGCAAATTTTTAATCATAGGAGAATAAAAGGCATACAAAAGCAGTCTTTCAGTTATTTATCTTTCTATACAGCAGAAAAATATTTCTATAAGCATACTCTATGGGGGCCAGGGAGATGGCTCAGTAGAATAAGTGCTTCTCTGGCAAACACAAGGGCCTGAGTTCAATCCCCAGTTCTGCCCAAAAAAACCCAAAAAAAACATACTCTACAAATGGACTTCTCCTGCACCCTATGGGTCAAGATTCTATCCAGGTCTACAGGGTGGCTATCAAGGAAATAGCAGTAGCTCGATTCCACAAGTGACACCTGGCAACCAGTAATGTCATAGATACTGTCCATGTCCATGACATACTAGGACTTTGCGTGATATCCTATCCCCAGACTGTTAGAAGTGCTGGTTATATATTTGCCATTCCAGTATTTATCTTATGTTTTACTCTTAGTAATTCTTTACTATCATGAAAACTTTTTCTTAGTTCAACCATTGTGAAACATTTAATTTTTAATTAATATTTAATTTTCTGAATATTGTTTAATCTTAATTTGTTTTAAGATTTATACTATATCTTTGACTTACAGTCTATTTAAAAGACATTTTCTCCTAGTATCAGAAACTTTAAAAAGTATATTTCCATTTTCCATTGACTTTATATTGTTTTTTCCTTGTCTTTTATACACACACACATGAAAAAAATAATCCAACATAAGTTTGATACTGTTTTATAGAAATCTTCAATGACCTTTTAAATAGGTTCACCTAATATATTTTACATAGTCCTGCATAACTATCATTTTGAGAGCTTTTTACTCTTTATCCAGGACCATACCACAACTTCTTTCCTTCTGAATTATGTTGTCTAGAGGTATTAGAATATTTTGAGTTTGTATGACTGGAAAATATTTTACTTTTAATTTTCAAAGGTATGTTTGCTAAGTATAAAATTCAATGAGGTCAGATTTTTTTCAGTCCTTTAAATTCGTCTAGTTTCTTACACACTTGGTCCTTTTTTTTTCTTTTCTTTCTAATCTGAAATAAGATACTTTCTAATTTTGTCCTTCCATAGCTAATATTTTTTATCTATATGCTTTAATGATTTTTTCTTTACAATTCATTTTGGACAATTTCATTTTTGTGTATGTTGGCATGATTTTATTGAAATTACTTGTAAAAAGGTTCATTTTTCTTGGAAATGTGGTGCTATAATTTCAATTAAAATCAGAAATTTTAAATATTTAAATATTTATTGCCTACTCCTTTCTACTTTGAGAATTCTAATTATATCAATATAAATTTCTTGATTTTGGCACAAAGTGAACTATTATATGACTGATCTGCAAATTCTTCCTTTTTATTTTAGACAATTTTTATTGTTATATTCATTTAAGTTTGCAAATTATTTACAATGTGCAATCCATTATTAATCTCATGCTATGTATTCATTTCAGAAATATTTCTCTAAAATTCACTATTTACATCTTATATCTTTCATATTCAATATTTGTCTATAATTTTGAATGTGTTTTATAATTATTGATTTTCAAGGAAGTTAATGAGAAAAAAAACTCATCTTTTTCAACCAAGTAAATTTTATTAATAACAGTGCAGTTAATCATACCCTTCTCTATCTCCATTCCATCTTTTGCCTAATAAAAGCTTAGTTCAAAGATTTCCTTATCCAGACAGGTTTTGGTGGAGCTGATGGCGTTTCTATGACAATATTCAAAGGTCTCCTGATAGGCTTTCTAGGTATCAAGTGTCCCCAGTTAACTCATCATCACAACTATGGCTATCCATCTCCCTAAAAGCTGTAAAAAATGGATGCCAGGCCACAGTTTTAAAAACCTCCTAGAAGATTTCAATGGCAGTGGTTCTCAACCATTGCCTTATGAGGTCACCCAACACGTATCTGTACAAGCTAATAGCACACTGTTTAGAAGATATGGGACAAGCAATACTTTTGAAATGGAGTCATTGTCTTACTTCTAGGCACAGGTCAGGGAATTTCAATCGTACTATTGGGTTAAATTCATCTGTGCTTAAATTACATTTTTGAGAGGATAGAGGAATAGGTAAAGAGGGCAAATCTGTTCTGCATACGGTCAGAATGATTTTCTCTGAATGGTAGGCAGTTTTTATTACCTTTCATTTATGTGTAATATGAAAGAAAAGTTTTTTTCTTTTTAAAAATTTATTTTTTGGGCCGGCCAAATAGTTTAGTGGATTAAAGCACCTGCAAGCAGGTACAGGGGCCAGGAGTTTGGTCCATGGGACTGTCGTGCCAGTCCTGCCCCGGGGGGCGCACTGAGACAGTGAGCATGGTGGCATATGTCTGTAATCCCAGCACTTGGGAGGCTGTAAACAGGAGAATCACTATGCGTCTGATCTAGAGTGAGACCCTGAACACCCTGTAGACCCTTCCCTAAAAACATACAGAAAAAATAATTTTAGTTGACAACTGCACATTTATGGGGCATATATATGCATATATACACATTGTGTAGTGATCAGCTCAGAACATTTAGGCTCTTACCACTTCCTTGTGATGACAACATTCAAAATCCTTCTAGCTTTTTTTTTCCCCCTTCTAGTTACTTGACTTATATGATACAATGTTAATGATAATCACCCTCCTGTGTATGCTAATAAGTAAACCAGAATTTACTATTTTCACTGTAATGCAAATTTTTTAATGGGGGTACAGTAGACATAATTTTATTATTATTTTGTTATTATTGTTGATACAGGGTCTTGCTATGCAGTTCAGACTCCAGTGATCCTCTAGTCTCGGCCTCCCTAGCACTATAAATAATTTTTTAAAAATTTGCTTCAAATCAAAAAGAATTTCAGTTCCATTACTTGCTGTGTAATTAGAAATGCTCCTTGACTTACAGGGTAAGGGCATTCACATAAGGTGAAAATGTGCTAGTAAAATATACCTCTACCAGGCTGTGGAGATAGCTCAGCAGTCTAAGCACCTATCTGGCAAGTGCAAGGACCCACATTCAATCCCCGGTACCGCATGCTATGCTGCCTCTGCCCTGGGCACACTAGACTCAGGTCAGCACACAGTACAAGGAGAAAGTGTTGTTGCCCTTTGTGCCTCATGGCTAGCTGAGAGCTGCACCTCACCACAGCATCCCACATCACGGGAAGAGTAGTGAGCCCCATATTGCTAGCTCAGGAAATAAAAATTCAAAGTCTGAAGTATAATTTCTACTGAATGTGTGGTGCCTTTATTCTACCCTAATGTTGAAATATTGCTAAACTGAACTACAGTCAATCAGAAATTGTATAGTTGGGGCTGAGGAGATAGCTCAGTGGCATAAGTGCCTGCCTGGGAAGCACAAAGCCCTGAGCTCCATCCCTGGTACCATAAAAAAGAAAGAAGAAAAAAAGAAGCTGTACCATTAAGGTTCTTTACTTTTCCTCAGCTTTATTCTTCACTATCAGTAAAGGACAGGTAAAACTTACTTTGATAGGACTGTTTGTGAATCCACTTTATTCACATGGTAGGAGATTATAACTGAAATACTAACCACCTGTGGCAACGTTAATCAACAATTACAGACTAAGAGTCTCACTCTTTCAAAAGCAACCACTGTAGATGACTTTTCCTTCTTTTTAGGCTGAACCCACTGTATAGCAAGGTCCTGAGGGTTTAAATGATCATTTCAAAGTGCACATCAGCAGCTTCAATTTTTAAGTGCTTTTTGGGAGGCAGTTTTGCTTAAAAACTGAACAGTTTAAAAAAAGAGGAACCCAAAGCTAGACTTCCACACTGAGAATGAGGGTTGTATTCCACTTAATTGTCACATATACCTCAATTTACTCAAGTGTGAAGTGAGCTGAGTTTTATTCTTTAGGTTTTAGAAAAACAAACTGAAAAAGTCTTATAAAATCTTTTGCCAGTACCAGAGATAATTATAAATATGAATCCCATATTCTGACATACATTCCAGACTTGATTTATGACTGACCTTGAATCACAAGTGATCTACTTATTTATTTTTATTAATTTTATTAAGAAACAAATAGCAATGAGACAGTTTTAAAGCAGGTTAGTAGGACAGTTACAATAATTAATACATTTCATATTGTTGTCTTCATAGTAGTTACAGTACAAGAAGAAGATACGATATTCTGTCCAAACACTAGCAGTACAAATCTTTCTTCTCAGTGAATTAAAAGTAGCTGTACATCTATCCTATTTTGTATATACAGATACAAAATGTACAAGTGATCTATTTATTTTTTTATTTTTTATTTTTCATGTATTTAGGACAGTGTCTACAGGGTCTTACTACCTTGATCGGACTCATAATGATCTTCCTGTTTTCAGCATCCCAAGCACTGGGATTATAGGCACGTGCCACCAAGCCCAATCTCAGTTGCTGTCTCAGTGCACCCTGGGGGGTGGGGCTAGAATGCCATGCCAGGGATTGAACCCCAGTCCGTACACCTGCCTATGCAGGCATTTTAATCCGCTGAGCTATCTGGCCAGCCCTATAAATGACCTATTTAATACTCTTGGTAATCAGTATAATTTGGGCTTGGGAATCAGTATCAACCATTTGGTCAGACAACTGCTGCATCTGAATGCTGTATAATAGAGTAGTAACCAAGAACTGTAAAAATGCTTCTTATTCTGCAGTGCAAATGTTAAGCAAATGAGGAACAAAGTGTCTGGCTGGTGTGATCACAGTGGAATGGCCACCTCAGGGAAAGTACACTAAAGTGGCTACGGGTAGCCTTGAGAGGGAAGAGTGTGCATACTCTTTAGAGTTGTGTTCCAAGTAAACATTTCCGACTCCTTTTTCTGCCTGTGTTTGTACAGATACCACTCTCCTCCAGTTTTCTAAAATTTGAAAATGCCTGCTCTTTAACTGAGGATGTTTCTTTACCTTTACATGTTCTCCGTCATGTTTCTCCAAACACAGAGCCACAATGCTACTGGCCAATAAAGCTCTAAAGATCATCTCTATGACAATGTGGTATCACATTGATAGCAGCACAATGTTTAATAGCTATATCTTGGAGACAATCCAGATGCCCAACAGGTGAATGGGTAAATGAGATGTGATTTCTGTATATAATGGTGCGCTACTTTGTCATAAAGAAAGACAAACTTGAGATATTTTTAGGTAAAAATGGATGTGACCTGAGAATACACTTTCAAGTAAAAGAAATTGGACACACGTATTTAAGTATGGTACACTTTCTCTTGTATGAGCAATGGAAAGTGTAAATAAGGACCAAAACAGATGACAAATATTAAGAAATAGTCAGAAAATATTCAAAAGGGAAGGAGAACAGGAAGGGAGGAGGAAGAATGGAAGAAAGGGAAATGGAAAAAAAAGGAATGCAAACAAAGCTTTTGTAGATAAGTAGAGGAAGAAGGGTTGAAGGAAGCAGAGGAGCAAGGAAAAAAAGAATGAAGATATACTAGTACAGGTACAAATTCTCTATGATGAATGTGATCATTATGTACTGTATATCAAAAGCATACCAACAAAATTAATTTAAAATGAAAAATGTGGCACGTATACATGATAGAGGAATATTCCTTCATAAAGAACAATGAAGTCTGGGGCCGGGGAGATGGCTCAGTAGGATAAGTGCTGGCCTGGCAAGTGCAAAGGCCTGAGTTCAATCCCCAGTTGCACCAAAAAAAAACAAAACAAAAAAAAAAAAAAACAATGAAGTCCTATCATCTGCAGCAAAACCGACGGAATGGGAGGCAATTAAGCCAGGCACAGAAAGACGTGGGAACCAAAAAAGTAGATATAAAAATGTATAAGAGAGTGAGGGAGACAGGGTGGGTAGAGAGGGGCTAGACAATAGGCACCAAAGCATGAGAAAGATAAACATTCTGGTGTTCACAGCACAATGACTACAGCTCACAACAACCTATGATATTATATTTATAAGAGAGGAACTCAAAGGTTCCAAATAATAAAATGGTAAGAGGGAAATACTAATTATATGTACAGTTATTGCAACTAAAAATTAAATGAAACGTTAAAAATTTTTTCTATTCTTTTAGCACTCCATCATCTTTTGTTTTAGGTCTTTGGCTGACTCTTAAGTAATATTCTCCCTGCTTAGACAGGTTATACAGTTTTTAGTAATAGCTGTCCTAAGTAATTAGTTGCCAAATTTTCATTCTATAAATCCCATCCTTTAATATCAATTTAAAGTACCTAACACCCATTGGCGTAATTCTTTTCTTAACACAGAAACACAAGTTAGATCATGAAGATGAGGGGAAGCAACAATGCTAGCCTTGCAACGCCAGGTGGAAAATAAAGGCAGTGAGTAGTGGGAGGGTCTTCAGGGGGGCCCACATGGGTTCTCTTTAACTTACTCTAATTGAGAGACCAGTAATTTTCTAATGTAAGAGACATCAACTGAATGGGATTGTTCCTCCACTATTATCAGTTTCATAATAGAAAATCTCTACAGATGTGCTACGCATAACAGTAAAACATTTTACTTAATGTACCCCCAGCTAACCCAACAACCATCCTAAAATGTAATGCTTTTATCATCTCTATTTTACAACAAATGATACTTGGCCTTAGAGAAAGATTAAGTAAATGATCCAAAGTTATCCTACTATGGGTTGGCAATGGAAGGATCTAAAACTAATACTCAGAATCAAGTATTCTGAACCTACCATACTGAAACACCCATTTCTTCCATCAAAACACTATTACTGATCTATTATGCTTCAAAGTCACTTCTTTTTTTATTTTATGTATTTGGTACAGGGTCTCACTATGCAGCCCAGAGTGATCTACCTGAGTGATCCTCCTGTTTCAGCCTCCCCAGTGTTGGGACTGCAGGCCTGTGCCACCACAGCCAGGTCTTCAAGTTTATTTCTGATATCTATGCTAGCTTTTTCAGTCTGTCTGGAGGTGCTTTTGTAGGGCATCTCAAGAGATAAAGATCACATAATCTCCAAAGTCTCCAAAGGAGGCCCCCTCAAAGCTAAATGATTACATTAGAAAGCACTTCTTTGGCAGACACTTTGACTCTGGATGGGGAACTTCCTGCCAGCAAGAATTTTCATATTATAGGTAGTTTATTAGGCTGAGACATTGTCCAGACATTTGCTTCACATTGTCCAGACCTAACATCTCACCTCAGGTAAAATCTGCCATGTTATCAAAGGGATCTCATTTTATTCTCTTCAAAGTATCTTTTACAACTATTTGGATCAAAGCTTGCATGTGCTTTCTTCTGATTTACAAAAAGTCAAGTCTAGGAAAACTTGATGTTCAATTTTAAGCTCTAATTCAGACTTGGACTTTATTTTAGAATTGAGTTTCAATTAAACTCTTAGTTGGACAACACTGTTCTCAACCTGTATAGAGATAACACTAAAGAATGAAATGAAGCCCCAGCTCTCCACAGGAGTTCTGAACCTAGTGAAGAACATACATACACACAATATTTACAGCTGAAATAGGAAATATGGATTTATTTTTCAAGATGGATCTTGAAAGACAAAAAAGACACTAACTGAATGGTGTTGGTAGGTATGTATGGGGAAATTCTAAGCAAATATCATATCTTTAAGTACAGGACAAGAGGGGGCTGGGGAGATAACTCAGTAGAATAAGCACTTGCCTGGCAAGTGCAAGGGCCTGAGTTCAATCCCCAGTTCTGCAAAAAAAAAAAAAAAAGTATAGGACAACAGATTATAGAGTTTGTACCTATGCCAGATTTATGATTACAAAACTACTATGAATGAAGCTTTGACATACAGAAAGCATTGAGGGGAGAAAGGGTGTACTAAGAGAACACTATCAGAGAGAGAAAAAAAATCAAACTTCATAAGTTTGATGCATATCTGCTGTATATCGAGCAGAATGTGAAATGGTTAAAAAAAATAAAACTGGGTGAAGATCAAACAGCATTATTAGAAGTTTGGTTTTCAACAGTTAGAATGCAATCAAATTTTAACATGGTTAAAATTTAGAGAGAGGTAACTTTAATGCTTTTCCTAAAATCTAAGGAAGATTTCTTAGAGAGTGAAATATGGAGGAAATTGTCTTTCTCATCTAAGTAATAATACTTCATTTAAAATGATTCAATTTGGCCTTTCAGGAGTAGATGAAAACTTCAGCAGAAATGTCAGTGCATATGACTTGGTACTTGCTTTGCTAAAAAAAAAAAAAAAACAATCATGAAATATATTTTATTAAACTGTCCATTGCTGAAAACAAGTACTTACAGAGGGCAGTTGTCCTATTGATTTCAGTAGTAGTTATTCAAAAGAAACCTAGGGTTCTCCCAGGGGAAGCAGAGCCCTACTGTGTACAATTAACAGAATCAGCCATGATTTCAAGGATCTGAGAAACAAGACTCCTAGATTTCTCTTCAAACCCCTTTCTCCCCACCTAATTTGCAGTAACGGATGCATGCTTTTCTTTCTTTCTTTTTTGTCACTTGACCAACAAATATTTACTGGGCCTAGCAACACTGCTTTCCTTCCAAGCCCCCGAATGTACTTCACTCACCCTAGAAAGCTATCTGATAAGACAGAGCACATGTTTACCACACACAGCACATGTGATCTTCTACCCAGCACACAGCACAAGACAACAGATTGGCTTTCAAATAATAGAAGCAGCATGCCTGCACCCCCCATAGTGCTTTTCTGTGAGGCAAGGTGCACAAACTGTGTAGATCACAGGGCAGTTCATATAAAACTTTAATTGCCACCTTACAAGCAGTAGTAGCATTTCTGCTGCAGTGACTACACCTCAGATTTGGTGTTTTTTTGGAGTCTCCAGAATCAAATGCCCTCCATCAATGCAGTAGTTTTTTTCTTATAAAATTCTGTTTATAAGAATTTCAACTTTCATTTTAACAAGCATGGAAATTCAAATAGATGATTTGTAACAGTCCCCTGTGTAATGATCGGAAAGACTGAGAAACAGTCTGAAGTCTGCCTAAAAGTTGCTACAGTGTAACAGCATAACTCAAATGAATCCAGCAATCAAAACTGACTCTCAACTTCCTTTCAAATGCCCTTGAAAATGAAGGCACATTGCAGCAAGGAACTGGACTGAGAAATTATATCCTACCAGTTTGCAAATGACTCTGGTAGTGCCAATTCTTGCTCTGACCTGTTATGCTGGGGTACTGACCTGCTACTCAATAGAGATGACTGAGTACTAATAACACCAGGAAGAATATGGTTTAAATGGGAGGAGTGTTTTATAGCAACTAGGGCAGGGAGGCAGGGTGAGAGGAAATCCGGGTGTAGGAAAAAAGGGACAGTTAACCTGTGCTCTTACAGCTCCGAGTAGGGAAAAGAACAGCAGACCTCAGCTCTTGCCGTTTGTAATATTCAAGGAAAGGCATTCGAAATCTGCCTTATTTTGGCTCTATATTAGTGCTTTGGATTTAATTTGCTTGTCCACTTACATAAAGTTTCTGTTCTGCAGCAAGTAAGTAGTGGTATTAACTATGAATTCAAGAGTCGAAGTATTCTATTGTGCATTTCAGAAGTACTTAGAAGGCCCCATCTCAGGTAAATCAATTAGCAAGTTCTTGATCTTGGACGACATGGTTTCAATTACCCTAAGCATGACAGCATGTTACAAAACCTCTAAAGAGCTCACCTTGTAGTTGATAAGCAAATGTAACACACATGAAATAATAATCCACAATTCAAGAAAAATTATAATTAGGAGCCGATTATGCACTATCATCTGCATTTATCACAAGAGATGGGGCTTAGAAAGGAAGAGGAGTGTATCTTTGGATACAATCTCACCTAATTGAGAATTAAGACGAAGGAAGACTAATTCCTATCTTGGCCCGTCCTTTGAGGAGCACACCCATCCTATAAAAGGTCAGCAAAACGAAGCCCAGAAGCCCAGAGGTGTGGCAGGTAGTGGGAAGACCCTGGTCTAACAGCAGCGGCTTCCGACTTTAAGGCAATGAGTATTCAGGCTCCTCTGAAGTGCAGCTAGCAGTTTTCACTTCTTTATCTAAACATCACCCCCCCCCGACACCCCCTACCCTCCCCGCCCCCGCTGCAGAAACTGCGGACCGAGTGCTCCAGCAGAGCATCCGACGCCGCCTGCAGCCTACCCGCGCGGGAATCAGGGAAACTACCACCCCACTCCACCCCACCCCAGCCTCCGCAGCCGCGCCAGGACGCCCCGCCTCACCCCGCCGGGCCCGCTCACCTGCCGCTGAGTCAGGTTCTTGTTTGGTCCCAGTAGGTAGGGCGTCAGGAAGGGTTCGGATGGCCGTAGGCTGGCGAAGAAGCCGTAGGCGCAGAGCAGCGCGGTGGGCAGAAACCAGCACTCCCGCGGCACACGGGCGGTGCGGAGTAGCACGGTGGCGGCCGCCGCGGCCGCCCGCCGAGACACCGGAGCCGACACATCCATCCGAGACCAGAAGCGCGGGGAGGCTGCCCAAACCTCCCTGCTTGCTCCCGGCCGCCCTGACAGAGGATGGGCTCACGCCGACACTACCAGCCGCAGGTCGCGCAGACACCCGGGGCGGAGCCTTATGGAGCTCCCGCCCCTGCGCGACTAGGAGCCAATCACAGCAGACGTCGGAAATACGGCCTTTCCCCCATTGGTCAAGAGGCGGACCGGCGGCCGCGGCGACGCTCCAGGCAGCTGACCTCGGATTGGGGGTAGAGCTTTGGGGAGACTCCCTGACTAGTCCGGAGGTTCTTGCTTGTCCCGGAGGCTCTCGGCCGGTCCCCCTAGTCTGGAACGCGACCTGGAGTCCAGCCTCATCTGAGCTTGCCCCACAGTCACCTTTCAGTCTCAGTCACCACCCTCCTCGAGAGACTGAGTGACTAAAGCCGGGCGACTATTTTAACCTTGGCGTGGAGAGTGCAAAACATTTCCTCTTCAGTTAGACAAAAAAAAAAAAAAAAAAAAAAAAAAACTATTATTTATCTGCCTTGGAAGCCACGGGAGTCCCAGGACCTCGGCTGGCGCTCGAGGCGTTCACCTAGAGACAGAATAGAGGGAAGTAAAACATGCTGTGAAAATAGTGAACAAGCTAGTCACAAGGGCTGTGAAGTCCCCATGAAAGAGTTTTAGCTTTATTTCCTGACATTTATTTTTGCGAACAGGAAATAAAGGACAACAAGCCACCTAATTACAGCATTTTCTGTGGATCGGAAGGAAAAAGGGAAAATCCTGAGTCATTAAAACATTTACTAAATTGATTTCTACATTGAGAAACAAAACACAACAACAAAATCTTGGCATAGTTTTCAAGGGCAATGCGTGACAAGAATCCCTATTTTTTTTTTTTTTTTTTTTTTTTTTTCTTTGTCACTGCCTTTCTACTTCACTTGGTCGGCCTCTGCCTTAATCCACTGTAAACAAAGCTGTATTCTTTAAGACAGTTTTCCCTATATGTTCTCATCTACCTACTTCAGTTGTGAACCTGTGAGAGCAACTCACACATTTTTTTGCAACAAACAAGCATACTTTCAGCAACAAAAATGAATTTGCAGATGGAACAAGATACTAATAAAGGCAAAGATTTGTCTCTTAAGACCACACAAGTGAATGCACCAAAATAAGTGAGTTGACCAATTTATGAAGAAATACAGTTCGTGGTATTTATGTCTCTCTCTGAGTCTTGTCAGGCTATGGAGATCCTTAGAATCTTTGCAATTTCCACAAGGTCAAAACTATTCCTGATCATACTAAGGCTTGTTCCCTTTCACACCCAGAGGCTTCATAATGTGGGATGACATCATCCCTCTATAGGTGAAGAGAATGTATGTATGTTTAAAATACATTCCAGCTTTTATTTATTGTGTGATAAATACAGTAAGTATAACCCACCAACCAAAAAGCTTAAGGGGCCTCAAGAATAGAATGTTGAAACCAAAAAGGTTGAGAATTTCTGATCTATAAAATGAAATTATCTAGTTCCCTAAATTCCAAGTTTATAGTAGAGTCTGTTTCTTACCATGACCACAAAGAGACCAGTGGTCCTCTTAACAATTGGTTTGCATTTGCATTCACTGCTTTAGCAGAAGAGAAAAAGAAAAAGACAGAGCACCTCAAAAAGAGAAACAGAGCCCCAAGATAGCTCAGTGGACTAAGTGCCTGCTTAAGCAAGCACAGGGACTGGGGTTCCATTCCAAGCACTACATACTAGGCATGCTGTGCTGGTCATAAAGACTGAGCATGGTGGCACACACCTGTAATCCCAGCCCTGAGGAGGCTGAATAAAGGGGATCACTACAAATCTGAGCTGTGTAGTGAGATTCTGTTACAAATGAGAGAGAGAGAGAGAGAGAGAGAGAGAGAGAGAGAGAGAGAGAGAGAGAGAGGCTCACCCATAAAAAGCAGCTTTTGATCCTTTCCCTGAGTCTTGGAGATTTGACCTACATTACTCCATAAATCACTAGTTCTGTAACTGTTCTTTGGTGTAAATTATTTAGGAACTCCAAATCCTCTTTGCAACAAGTTTAAGTATAAACAAATAATAATCATTCTTGAATTCTGTACAAGGGCTGGCCAAATAGCTCAGCAGATTAAAGTGCTTGAAAGAAGGCCCAGGGGCTGGAGGTTTGATTCCCCAGCCTACCATGCTGGTCCCATCCCCAGGGCATGCTGAACTGGCATTTGAGACTGGGATTATTGGTGGCGTGTGCCAATAATCCCAGCAGTTGGGAGGCTGTAAACAGGAGAATTTCTATGAGTCCCTTTTAATAGTGAGACCCTGAACATCCTGTGAACCCTTTCCTAAAATACAGAAGAGAAAGACAGAAAGAAAGAAAGAAAGACAGACAGACAGACAGACAGACAGACAGACAGAAAGAAAGAAAGAAAGAAAGAAAGAAAGAAAGAAAGAAAGAAAGAAAGAAAGAAAGAAAGAAAAAACAATTCTGTAGAAAATGTTTTCTTGTTGCTTCTGTTCTGGTTATGACAGGCAGAACTCTTAAGGGTGCAAAAATGACCCTTGCCCTTTTATAAACTATCCATTTGACTGTGGGGTGGAACTTGTAAATTTAGTGAGATCATACTCATCAACTGTGACTATGTATATTTTTATGGTAAAAGTGGAGTTATCGAGCTTGGCTCACTCTAATCATGTGAGCCTTTTAAAAACAGATTTTTGTTCCTCCTTATGCAGTAGCAGAAGAAGAAGTCAGATTTAAAAGATGGAAGGGGTTTGACGTGCTATGCTGGAGGGCACTGTATGCCAAGGAATACATACAACCTGAGACTAACTCCTGGCTCACATCAAAGAAGGAGGGATCCCATTCTTAAAGACAGAAATGAATTCTGTTAATTCTAGCAATAAGCTTGGAAATAGACTCTACCAGAACACCTCCAAAGAAGAGCCCAGCCATATTAACATTTTTGTTTTGGCCTGTGAAACCCTAAGAGAGAACTTACTCAAGAATACCTGGACGTCTGAGCTACAGAACTGTAAGCTAAGCTGTTATAATTTTCTTAAAATGCTAAATTTTTGGTAATTTATTGTGCATCAATAGGAAGCTAACACAGAGATATAAAAACAGTATATTTTTAAATTCAAGCAATATTTATATAACATAAAATTAGTATTTAATTGTACTGGATGTATACCTTACGAGGCTAAGTACATTCACAACATTATAGAATTATTACTTCTATCTAGTTCTAAGAGATTTGAAAGTTAACTCATACCCATTGTTGCAGTCTAGAACAAAAATGTCCCCCCAAATTATCATGTATTTAGAGTCTGGGCTTTTGGAAGATGATTGGACCACCGGGGCACTATATTCATCAGTGGATTAATCCATTGATAATGTATAGCTGAAAGTGCTGTTAGTAAATAGAGCCTCAAAAGAGTTGGTTCTCATGATCTGGAAAGCTATATCCCTGTCCCTGTGCTTTCTTTCACACTTCTGTTTCCTAACTACTGTAGTTCGAACAGCTTTCCACCTCAATGATATCTCTCATTGAACCTTCTGTGAGCCACATAATCATTTCTCCTCCTTAAGTTGTAGATACTGAGTATTTTGTCCCAGTGATAGGAAAGTGAGTAATGCAGAAAATGGTACCAAGAGCGGGGTAATTGCTGTGACTGTACCTGACCATGTAGTTCAGAAGCCTTTGGAATTGTTGTGTTGGAGAAATTTAGAAAAGTTTGGAAATGGAGCTCGAGAAGCCCTACAGTGTTGTAAACAGATTGTAGTGGTAATAGCTCAGAAGAACAGAATGCTGATTGGAATGTGGACAATAAAGGCTGGCCTTAAGAGGGTTCAATTGGGAATGAGAATTCTATTGGGTAACAGACATTTTATATTCTGGGAAAAATTTGTCTTCATTTTGCCAGAGGTTGAATTTAAAGGTAGTGGATTAATTAATACAGCAGAGGAAATTTCAGGGCAGTTCAATGTTTGATTATGTTGGTTTGCTTTGTAGCCAAATAAGCCAGGCAAAGAATTTTTTTGAAATTTCATGTTTAATTACTAATATATTTTACATGTAGTTCACACATCACGTTTCACACAAAAATTATAGTTCTAAGAAATTATTAACAGTGGCTTCAAGATTCTAAGAGGAAGAACAGAAAAACCAAGGCACAGTGTCTGCAGAGATGTGGGAAGTCATCACAAGTGACTGGACAAGATTAAAGACCAGGCACTGATTCTCTGGGAGGTTCAGGGATTGTCAAGAGTGCAGAACTTGTGAAGGCCTGAGCCTGGTAGGCAGGGAGTTGAGTGAACCATGACAAGTGGGAAATCAGGGGCCAGGGAGATGGCTCAGTGGAAGAAGTGCCTCCCTGGCAAGTGCAGGGGCCTGAGTTCAATCCCTGGTTCCACACAAAAACAAAAGACGAAACAAAAACCAAGAAGAAAAAAATAGTTGTAAAACAAAAGCATTAAGTAAAAAAGCATGAATCAAGTGGGAAGATCAAGGTGAGTGGAAGACAGGGGACAAAGAACTGGAGCTAATGGTCTACCAGCCTTGTGAAGCACTCACCAGGAGATTTGCTGAGTGTGCTACTACCACACCCCAATGTTGGGTGTCCCTCCTTTTATAAGATCCAGGTGAGGAAGTTTCATTGTTTGTTGGTCTGATGTGTCCAATTAGCTCATGAACCTGTTTTCTTCTGATATAACTTAGGTGAATCATATGTCCATGTGTTCTCAATTTAATCTGGTAAATTTACAAGTGGCAGTTTTTTATCAGCAAGATTAATTTGGTTATTAGTGCAGACTTTACAGTTGTGCAAGTTGTTTCTATTGATAAATTTATTGCACCCAATGTCTGTGGATTGTTTGTTTGCAGTGGTGAGTTACATAGTCATTCTGCCTCAGCACTGGGAGGCTGTCCTTACAATGAAACAAGGTGCTGCTTTATCAGATGGAGTCATTCAGACTGAATCTACAAAGCATGATCATAAAGAAAAAGGTGAATGTTTTAATTTTTTAAAAGTATAAAAGGTATTACAGTGAAAGATACATTACTATTAATCTTCCTCAGAATACTTCTCACTTTAAACATACTTATCCTATCATTTTTGTCACTTAGTGAAATCCTGTTTTGTGTCTTTAGTTGTACTGTCATGGTTCCCTTGAACTGATTCAAAATGTGTGCCTGTGGAGGCCGGAGACATACCTAAGAGCATAAGCACCTACCTGGCAAGTGCAAGCACCTGAGTTCAGTCCCCATCCCCACATGCTGAGTGGTCTCAGTCCCGGATACTTGGGCATGCTGTCTTGGTCCCTGGTGCTCGGGTGCACTTTCCTAGCCCTGGACACCTGGTAACCACCGTGTGGCCCTAGAACCAGAAGTGGTGGTGCACAGTTGTAATCCCAGCACTTGGAAGGTTGAGCCAGAAGGATCGCTGCGAGTTCAATACCAGGCTGAGGGCTACCAAAGTGAGTAGCACAAGCCCAGCCCAAACTACAACAGTGCCAGATTAGGTCAATATAACAGAAGAAGGCACAATATAATGTTTTTATGAACCTGCCTTCCTACTAGTTTTTGGTCTTGCTTTGGTCTTTTTTTATTCCCCTATTCCTCCATTTTGGAATAGGAATAGTGCCCTCTGCCTCAGTATATTGGAAGTATTTAACTGTTTGATTTGGATTTGCTTTGAGTCTCTGAGGCAGGTTTGAGCTTGGACTTTTTAGCAATGTTGAAAGTGTTGAGACTTTAGTGACTCTTGGAAACACTAAATTCATTTTGTATAATAAAGGTTGGGAGCATCTGACAGTTTTGTTCTAAAATATCCTTTAAAAGTTTCATGTGTTTGGAGATGGAGCTTTGGGGAGGCAGTTGGATCATGGGGGAGCCACATTCATCCGTAGATTAACCTACTGAAGAGTTTATGGCAGAAAGAGCTGTTAGGAGGTGGGCAGAGGGACTTTGACCTGAAAAGCTGTATTGCTCTTCTCTGCTCTTCCCTTTTCTTGGATATCATGGTTTAAGCAGCTTTCCTCTGTTATGCCCTTCCACCATGATGTCTCTATCTTGAAGCCAATTAAGTCTATCTTGAATATAGACTTAATTCCCTTGTATTGTGAACAAAGTAAACCTCTCCTTCTTAAGTTGTGGGTTATGAGTATTTGTCCAAGTGCTAGCAATACGAATATTATACCCAGTATGTTGTTATTCCTGTCTTCCTCTATCCCAAACCCCTAACAAATGCTTATGTGCTTGTATCAATAAACTTACCTATACTGGAAGTCTCATCTAATACATGACCTCTATGGTCTGATTTCTTTTACTGAGCATGTCTTTAAGGTTCATCCACATTGTAAAATGTATGAATTCATTTCTTTTTATAGTTACTAATATGGATATACTATATCCTACTTGTGCGTTCATCAGTTGATGGAGTTTTGAATTGTTTTCATTTTTTGGTTATTGTGAATAGTGCTCCTATGAGCATTTGTGTGCAAATGTTGGAGGGCATGTATTATATCTTTTAAATTCCTTTTTTTTTTTTTTTGTTTAGGAACCAGAGAGTGAACTTAGGCTCTTGCACTTGCCAGCCAAGTGCTTATTCAATGATCTATCTCCTCAGCCTTAAATTTTCATTTTAATGACGTTTTATTCCCAGGAGTGGGATTGCTGGGTGAAAGAATATATGTGTTTTTATTAAATATTGTTCATGTTTTTCCATTAACATTACAATAACATATTTTTACTAGAAACATATGAAAGTATTATTTGAGCCTCATCCCTGACTACAGGCATAATTACACAGGCCCTTTAAAAGCAGAAGTTTCTGTTGTTGGTAGGAGGAGATATATGAAGGATGAGAAGGATTTTATATGTTGCTTTTATATTTTTGCTTGTCGAAATCAGATGTAAATCAGTGATTCTCAAACTACAATGATTTTGTACCACAAGGAGCATTTGATAATATCTGTATACATTTTTGATTGTCATTGCAAAGGGGGAAGTGTTACTAACTCCTACTGGGCAGAACTAGGGGTTCTGCTAAACACTGTATAATACTCAATACAGCTTTCCCAACACTAATTCAGCTCAGAATGTGAGGAATAAGCAAAATAAAAAACCACGTAAAAAGGTTGAGAAATTGTGATATAAGATTTGAAAGTACTTATATGTGAGCTTGAGCATACATTTGTAGGCTGACAGCCTGTAAATTGCTTATTCGTTTTCTTTGCCCTTTTCCTTTAGTTTTATTACCTTCTCTTCAATTTATAAGAGCTTGTTATATTTTACTAGACCTTTATTTCATTATATTACATTGAAACAGTATAATGAAAACACTGTATTTCAAATATGCTTTTTATAGAATTTTATTGCATCCTTTGCCAAATAATAAATTGTACTGTAGATCATAAAACAAGATCTTAGCAAATGGTCAGATATACTCTGTCCTTGGATAGGAAAACAACATCATAAAAATGTTCTTTCCTTGAAAGTTAATCTGTAACTTTAATATCGTCCCAACTGGAGCCCAAGCAGTATTCAGTGAAGAATCCAAAAGTACTTTAAAATTTATACAGCATAATTAAAAATTCTCAAAATTAGCCAGAAAAATTGTGCAAAGGGAGATTAGTGAGAAGATGCTTGCCTCACTGGATATCAGAGCATAATTTAAAGACCCTGGAGTCAAATCAGTTTGGAATTATCATTAGAATAGACATCTATATAAGTGAAACAGTACAAAGAATCTAGAAATAGATTTTAAATATGTATGAAAATTTAATAGATAACAAATATTTTGTTTAGATGAAAAATGATGGATAATTTAAGAAGTGGCCCTATAAAACTGTCTACCCATATAAAAGAAATTAAAGTTTTAAACAATTTTATGTCACATAGGAAAACAAATTCCAGAAGAATGATTTAAGTATAAGTAATATGCTCCAAAATTTAGAAGGCCAAATGTATATTTTAAGAGACAAGGAAGCACCTTCACTAAAAACGAAAACTCATTACACAATTAAAATAAAATATAAAAAATAGAATGATAAAGCAGTCATATTTATGAACTTAACCTTGCTGACAAAATTGCTGGATTCACACTAGAAATCTTTTTTCATGTCTCTTATTGCACTGGCATAGTATCAGGTATGCTGATGGATCTTAATGAACCTTGGTGAATGAATTGTTCCTTTGTAAATTATTGATTCTAATTCCTTAAGTGATTCACCACAAAACCTCAAGGGAACATTTGAGCCTGTCAAATCATTTTTGTGTATGTATGGTACTAGAAGTTGGACCTAGAGGCTTTTTATTACATTTTATTTTGATATATGGTCTTGGGGTAGGGGAGATAGCTTAGTTGAATAAGCACTTGCCTGGCAAGTGCAAGGGCCTGTCAAGTGCAAGTCCAATCCCCAGTTCCGCAAAAAAAAAAAAAAAAAAAAAAAAAAAGATACAGGGTCTTGGTAAGTCGCTAACTTTTTTCCTGGGTTTGAGCTTGTCCTTTTGCCTCAGCCTCTCAGACTCCTGGGATTATAGGTATGCTAGCTACATCATGCTGAGCTGAGTGACCCAAATATTATTTATTCATATATGTTTGTGATCCATATTAAATGCATTTATTGTGAGGAATGTTGCAGTTTCATGCAGGCAGGTAAAGTGTATTGATTCATATCCCTTGAGTGGGTAATAGAATTCTAGAGCAAAAACAATAGTTAAGATCAACTTGTCCACTGCAAATTACAGAGGAGTTAAGGAATATGTGATACGATAAAATTTGAAAAATCTTGTTTGCCCAGTTTGGACTGTATTCTACAGTATAAATTATAGAATTCGGTAAAAATAATAAGCATAGACTGTTCATTCTGGAAAGAACATTGAAGTTGAAACCAAGAAATATAAATCAACTTATCCAATGGCTTACAGAATTAGCAGCAAGCTAAAGAATCTTTGGTTGTACAAAGTTGTAGTTCAGTACTACTCCTCTTTGCCATCCAGAAACTTTATGTTTTATCTCTTAGTTGATGTTTCCATACTTTCAATCACAAGTTCTGCATCCATGGCTCCAAGCAGCTGTGGACTATAAATATTTAAAAGGCCAGTGAGACAGCTCAGCATTCTAAAGCACCTGCCTAGGCAAGCTTAAGCAAGCTTAGGAAAGCGTAGAGACTGCAATTTGATCCCCAGCATGACATGCTGCACCAGCCCTACTCCCAGGGTGGGCTGAGCTGGCTACAAAAAAAAATTAGAAAAAGCCAGGCATGGTGGTAAATGCTCACAGCACTCTGAAGACTAAGGCAGAAGTGTCATAGATTCAAAGCAAAGCCATTTGGGCTATATGACAAGACCCTGGCTCAAAAACAAAATTGAAAATACTGAAATTTTCAAAAAAATTATGTCCATACTGAATATCCAGGGACCTTTTTCTTTCCATTTTCCCTAAGAAATATGGTATGATAGCTGTTCACATAACATTATTTTTGTCTTAGCTGTTATAAGTAGAGATGAAAGTGTGTGCATAGGTAATATGTGACTATTATACTATTTCACGTAAAGAACTTGAGCATTCAGAAATTTTGGTATTTATCTGTGAAGGGGGTCTTAGGACAAATTCTTCATGAATATGGACCTATGGTACTATACTACAAAGCAGTTTTGGAAAGCCATTAAAATGTCTGTCTAAGGCATTTACTAGAACTTGGATTCATACTACAGTTTCATAAGTGTGATAAAGACACAAGTGTGCACATTTTGCTTTATCTGTAGGTGGGAACATGGAGAAACAAAGTACCTCAGTCCGCTGAGGTTCCATTAGTTCTCTCAGCATGAGTTTATTGAGGGCTAGCTGTTTAAGGTAATTGCATTTCATGGCATAGGAAGAAAAGATATGACACTCCCTAATCTCATTTGATAAGATGGTTTTTAACCTAAGTCCCACACTAGGCTGTTTCTGAAATATCTCCAAATTCTTGACCTATTTCACAGACAGAAACAAGTTTTGTCCTATCAATAATCACAGATGGAATGACTGTTCTGTGTTCTCCAGTTAAATGCCAACACGGCACACAAATGACTCTCTTCCCTATTTCTTAAACACTTGACCCAGAATTGCATATTTACTCATCACGGCATTGCCCCACAGCTGAGCTCTGTCATGCAGCAGCCCATCCAAAGGCTGCCTGCTCAACAGCCATTCAGCCTGTGTGGGCTGGGAATGAGGTTCCCCACAGGCAAGGCATTGCCACCCTCACAAGACCTGTAGGAAGTGCTTTGGAATGTGTCCAGCATACACTTTGTGCCTTGTTCCTCCCTCTTGACTTTTTTTGTCTTCTGTCATCCTCTGACACCTCAATAGTGGGCCATTCAGTAAGAGGGTATATAGAAGAGCCAAAGCCAAAATGACTTCTATCACTACTGTCCCTTGAAATAACCCATTGGTTCATTTATCCATTAGTTCATGCATGAATTATTTTATTCACAATGGCATAGCCCTTAACTTCACAATGGATATTAAATTTCAGCATGCACTCTCGTGTCTCAGCAGCCAGGAAGGCCCTGCCTGATCCTCCCTGTGTCAGTATATTTATGATCTCTCTAGCAGTGCTCCTTCCTCCCACTCTGGGTCAACCACACTAGCTTCCTTGTATGCGCTAAGCATACTCCCACTTGAGAACCTTTGCCCTTATGGTGCCCTCTGACTAGAATGCTCTTTCTAGATGTTTGCATCATGTTCTCCTTCATTATTTGCAGATTTCTCCCTAATTACCATTTTATCCTACTTAAAATTATACACACTTCCATGCTGGCCTCTGACAAAGTTCTTCTGGTCTGCTTTATTCGTCTTAGCACTCAGCCTCCTGGTGCCGTGTTATATATTTGTTTACCTTTTATATTACCTAGAATGAAAACTAGAGTAAGAGCTCAATAAAAGAGGTGGCTTTGGTTTTTTTTTTGCTGGTTTATAATGGAGCTTACTGGTATACTCACACTCATCATGTATGTGTTGATTGAATGGATGAATGAATGAATGAATGCACACTCCACTGACAGCTCCTGGGTGCTTATTCTACTATCTTTTTAGAAGTATATATATATTTGTATTATAATTATTAAATGTATTGTAACTTTCATTTCTTACCCATCAGTCTATATATTCTCAAAAGCAGATATTTTATGCAACTTTATAACAATCCTGTCACTTAACACAAATTTGGTGAAAGTGAGTAGAATGAGTAAAGGTGGAAAAATGAGAATGGCACAGCCGCATTAGAGTCTAGGTTGGACACTTATGAGGCCTTTAGTAATTCAATTTTCTGGGGCCTAAATTATTACTCAACTTGACGTTTTTCAAGTTGAAACAATGCCCTTCCATTCTATCATTTTCCAAATTTTTCTTCCCAAGGACTTTTGGCCTTTCTGAGCATCATGTCCCATTTGGGTGGCAATTATAACTAAAAGTTTAGAAACAAGTTCATGTGTAATAGCTGTGACATAAAGGCCTTATCATAAATACTACTAAGAACCCATGGAATTCAGTAAGATAATGTATTTTACATCCTTAGGAGCAAGACTTTATCTCCCAGCTGGATGGCCTGAGTTCATGGACCTCAAATGACCTTACAAAGTAATGGAGAGAAAAATTTGTTGTAGTCAAGAAGAGCACTAGATTAGGAGTTGGGGAACCACAGGTTTCTGCTTATGTTTTTCTACAAATAGGTAATGTGCCTTTGGGTAGATAGTTTATCTTGCAGTGCAGGTTCCTCTGACACAGGATTGGGACTAGATGAATTCTCCAAGCCTTTCAAGCCATAATGTTCTGTAACTCTTGATTCAGCTAAGAGATTGTCATTAAGTGTCAGAAACACACTGAGTCCCAGAACAAGAATGTGTTCTGTCTCAACACCAGTGAGGGTATGGTGACACAGCCTGGCACTTGGCAGAGCCTAGACCCTGGCATCTGATGACACTTGTATTCCTTTCCTGTGGAGGCAGCTACCTTCCTCAATCAAATAGCAGTTGAGCTCCCATTAAGATGGAAGAAAATGAAGGGTGGAGATATCCAGGCACACTTGCAGTCAGGCTTGAGAGGTGTTTGAATCTGAGAAGGGCTTATCCAGGAGCCTGAAAATCTTGAAGCACTGGGGTGATTAGCTCAGCTCCGCTGCCAGGATCTCTGAGAACTACAACTAATGTGGACAGCATTCAGAGTGTGCCCTTTGGAAGTCCCCAAGGGTAGGAGTGGATGATTCTGGAGGTTGCCAGAGCTGTCTTGGGAGCAGAGTCACCTATGAGATGGAGGTCTGGGATATTGTCTGTGACTCAGCTCGTGCAGCTGCTTAGGTCTTCAACTCAAACAGAATGGGTTTCACAGAAGACCAGAACTGACTGGACTGTTTAGCTAAGACAGGTGATGAGACTGTGTACTTCCTGATATACTTTACCTTTTTTAGAGAATGCATCTGAACATTCTGAGAAAACATGTTAAGTACTATTTTCTAAAAGTGTGAAGCCTCTTGAGATAACTTCTGAAAGCTGCACTCACAATCACATGTAAATGAATTGTAAATTAAGAAATCCTGAATGATTTCTCTCATTAAATATTCATTTTTGGCAACATAATTGGCCCAAGGACTAGATCTCAAGTGCTTTGATAGTCTCAATATCAGAGATAGGCCAGATCTATTAAAATGTTTCTTCCCAGCACGGTGGGAGGCAGGAGCAAGAGGATCAAAATTTCAAGCCTAGCTGGGGCAATTTAACAAAACCTGTCTTAAAATTTAAAAAAATTTAAACAAAAAGGTGACGGGGACATAGCTCCAGGGGAAGGCCCTGGATCAGTCTCTAACACTAGAAGAAATAGTTTCTGCTATGTCACTTCCCTCTGTCCACATATAAATACATTCAAACACATTCACACACTCATTTTCTCTATTATTAATATGTGTTCCCCATACAGCTTGAAGTATCTTGAAATACTCCTTGGTGAATCAAGGGTTCAGAATATTTTATGTGAAACCCTCCTACATAGAAACAATTAGTAAGGATATACTCTTCCTACATGTTAATCTGAATACTGATTCAGGACCCCATTTCCAGGCTCTCAAAACTGAAAACATCCCTTGTGTATCTTCTCAACCTGATTCTGAACATGAGAGTTCTTGGCTGGAATTCCTACAGACCATGCCAAGATAGGCATTCAGGTATCACAGGATGTGACTACTCAAGTTTCATGTACTCATGCTTGGCCCTAGTCACATCCTTTCAGTAAATAATTTCTAGTTCTTATACACTTGACTATAGGAAATGTAGGGATTTTTGTATTAGAAGCCAAAGGTGTTCCTTATCTTTTCCTTGTCTCCTGTGTTTTTTAAGCATACGAAGTTGTCTAATAAATGCTTCTTTGGGTTGACAGATTTGTAAATCCTCATGAGTTACACCTGCAACCTACGTCTTTTACAGCTTGTGGGTCTTATATATCACAGATAGCTTTGATACAGCACTCTATGCTTATGGTCCAGTTTTCTGTATTAAATATTTTTTTGGTGAAATCAGCTTTAAAATCTGTCACAAATAAGAATGTCACAATTCTTCTCTCAGGACTGAGAGTGGCTTATCTCTGTATATGAGTATAAATATCCCCCAAGGGCAGCTTTTCATTCATGCTTCTCCATACTATTTGGTGTTTCTAGCCTCACTTTCTCTGTCTGTCCACGAATAGTTCAGGACAGAAGCTCTCCTTATCTTGAAATATAGGAGATGATCTATGGATTGAGAATATTTTGTCTAGTGGTCCACCAAACTGCCGTGGGTCTCTACTCCTTATTCTGGCAAGGGCTATCATGTGTGCCCAGCAGTGAGGACATGAGAGTCTTCACACAAGAGAGATCCATGAAACTTGTGAGCAACTGATTACCTCCCTACTTTACCCCTACCTAACTCATCTTTGCTGGGGTGGGTTATGAAGACCTTTGTAAGCTCATCATCAAGCAGAACTGAATTTAGTTCCCAGCCACCACTGAAGATTTGGGCAACTTCAGGATCAAGGCATGAGGCCTCTTAAAGGCTGTTTTTCATATGTAAGACAGAGATAATATTGACCCTTAGAAAAATGAGATCTTTTATTTTGTTTAACCCCCAGCAGACCCACTGGGCTCAGAGGTTGAGCTCTTGGCATGCTTGTGTAGCCAGCAAGTACTAAGGACATTTTCAAATTTAGCTTTTATTTGTTTTGGCAGAGGCTAGAGTGTGTTCATGAGCAGAGAAAAAAGGAACAGAAGAGAGAATTTTTTAAAAAGAATTTTTAATGACTTATTGAAGTTTAAAATTTATTCAGTAAATATCCATTTTAGGCATATAGGTCAGTAAGTGTTGACACACATATATAAATATATAATTACTACTATGAGATTCATGGGTTTTTGAAATAGGTCTCTGAAATATAGGAGCTGATAGAGTCTGGAGCTGAAATGCAAGGTTTGGCTTTGGTTATATCTTGTCCTCTGAATAACTCCTACATAGATAACAGTATGCAATGTATTAATTATTATGTCCTACTAGCCTATTTTGGAAGTCTGTTTTATTGTTATTTCATTGTCATTTATTTTTCTTTCTTTTTTAAAAAAATAAATAAAAGAACTTTTTTCCACCTCAGGAAAAGAGGTAAGATAGGTGAACTTGTAGATATATAGGACCTGGGTGGGTGTGGGAATATTTCCTAATGTTATTAATATTTCCTATGTGGTAAAAGACAAGGTACTGAGAAAGGGTGAACAAAGATAAGACAGGTTCTACCAGAAAATATGAAAGTTTAAATAGCTGATTTGGGGAGTGGCTGATAAGGGATGCATGAGGAGATCATCCATCAAGCCTGCTTGGTGTTATAGCCTGCATGTGGGCCTGGAGAATGCAGGGCTGACTCACCCAAGGTTCGGGGGTGGGGACAGGGGTTTGTAAGCAGTGCTGGTGAATCATGGGTTATGCCACTCAGGAGGCTCAGGGATGTGAGCCAATGGATGAACTGTGTGAACTGGAGACCTTGGTGAAATCTAAGAGTGGGTGGGGTGAAAGCTGCGAAGAGTGGAGGTGTGCAAGGACTTTCCAGCCAGAAAGGCCTAACATTCCATGGGAGCCTGTTCTGAGGGTGATGTGGCTCAGGTGATGCTCACAGGAATTGGCTGCTGACATAGAGCAGGATACAAAGGGCTGTTAATAATTGATGAAGACACAAAAAATCAGAGAGTACCCACCATTAATTTAACATTCCTCTGCATCCATAAACATTTAGATAGTAAGAAACTACAAAACATCATGAGAAAGGGTATTTTAAAAATTGTGATACTAGGTGTAAGAAAGCCAGGACTTTCAAAGAAGCTAAGTCCTGGGGAACAGAATATGTTTTGGTAAAATAAGTAAACCAAAATGATTACTTCAAAAGTTCTATTAATATGAAATAGGGAAAAACTTTCATCTTATGGGTATTGCAACTGTACAGTAAGTAAAGTGTTAAGGAAATGGATGTTTTAGGGAGGAACAAGTAGTAAAATATAAACTGGGCTTTATTTACAAAGCTTTGATCTTGATAAATAGTACCTTCTTTAGAGAGCTTGTGTCTATGTTTCAAAATCTAGGTTATAGTCCAAATGATTTCACATCTGGGTAAACTATTTAGAGTCTCCTGTGCTGAGTGTATGACAGTAAGCCACAAAATATCAAGAAGCTATCTATCAAGAAGAAAATAATGTGTAATTACATAATCCAGGTCTTAATAATTAGGATTTTGCATATGAATTTGTGAATTCTTGGTGGATTACACTCTGTGCTATCTAAAACTTCCTTTTCTGTAAATGATTAACTATAAATATTTGTTTAATAGACTTGAAAGACTTTATATGTTTTATATTCATCTTAAGAAAAGTTGATTATTAGAAAGGGTTAATCTATCCTAAATGAGGTATGTAGAAAAATCAGATTATGTCTGTACATATGATGCTTGAATGTTCATCTCTTTACCGTAAGTAAACAAAGTTTTCTGTCACCAAAAGAGGATGGTGCTCGTTAGCTAAATAACACCAAGAGGTGAGATTAATGAAAACAATTTTTGAATTTGCTTATTTTCTTCATTAATTGCTATTAAACATTTTTCTATTGACTTATGTTTTATGATAAGAATCTGATACAATAATATCACAACTTTGCAAAAATGTAGTTTTATCTTACAAAATACAGACTTCAGCCTCACCATCAAGTGACTTATTAAAATCCTGATTTACAGGATTACTGTTCATGACACAAGTCATTGTCCAAAAGAAAGTACATCATTTTCCTCAAGGACCCTCATTCCTTTTGATCCTGCTTTTGCTATTAGAGCCCAGTAAAACCAGCCACTTAGTCAAGGGGAATTGGTGACTTTGGTCATCATGCAGGCATAGGTTGACTACTGCTTTGTAAATGAGCTCTGATAAACTCATTTACTTGCCAAGCTGGACTTCTCCAAGTTAGGGCAACCCCCTCTCAGGATGCTTTTACAACCCTCTGGGAAGTTTGCAGAGCACATTCTTTCCAGTTTTCAGTTCAAAGGACTACTGGTGTTTAGAGTTTTATCTCTTAGTTTCTCTTTCTAAGTTATGGTTCCTCTATGAGTCATTAAATTCCTCTCCATAGCAACCAGTTATACAACAGTGCTCTATCTTATGTCAGAGAAAGATATGCTGTGCGGCCAAAGCTGTGATTTCACTTAAATACCTTAAAAGAGAGTAATAAAGAGTGGAATGTCTTTTCTTCAAAATCAGATATAGTTCAAACATTTTATTGATATCAAAGCAGTATTTCCCAGATCAAATAGTAGTTAGTATTCACATTTATGTCTCATCTGTTTCAGTGGATGAATCATAAGCATAATTTTTGTTTTGAGCTGTGTACCTGGCAGGCAATAGCTTTGGGAAAGTTTTATTATTTTGGATTGGTCTACTTTTCTCCACATATAATAACAAATTCAGATCTTATGCTTAATTGCCATCTCTTCTCAGATCTCATATATCACATCCTTTCTCGTCTCTATTGTACCTCTGTAGATTTTTGATTAAGAGAGATTCTGCCCAATTCAGCAGCAGAAAGACTCAGGACTCACTTCATAATTTGTAAGCCTCATTACAAAGTAAAAATATTATATTCCTTATTAAAAGTATTAAGATTTTAGAAGAAGGTTATCAGGGTATTAATCTACTCATGGAATCTTTCTGAGCACAGAGGCCTTTCAAGTGAACACATAATACATTTATGAAGCCAGCCTTGGAGAACAAGAACAAGGAAGGACGAATCATAATCCTAGACTTCAAGTTATAGCACAAAGCTGCAGTGATTAAAAACAATAGGTAATTTTCAAACAAATGAACAAACAAACAAACACCAGATACATAGATCAGTGGCACAGAATAGAGGATGCAGAAAGAACTGCAAGCACATTCACCTACCCCATCTTCCATAAGGGGGCCAAAAGCTTATGATGGAGGAAAAATAGCCTCTTTCATTGCCAGTGGTGCTGGGAAGACTGGCTATCCACGTGCAAGAGATTGAATCTAGACTTGTGTCTTTCATCATGCACTAAACTATAAACAGAGTAGATCAAATATCTATGTATTAAAACAGAAACACTTGATCTTCTGGAAGATACAGTAGATAAACTATTTAAGCAATAGCATAGGCAAGGACTTTAATAACTCAGAATCAACAAATTGGATCATATCAAATTAAAAAGCTTCTGGTTGGCAAAGTAAACAACCAAATGAGACAACCTACAGAACAGGAAAAAGATTTGTGTCAACTAGTCATTAGATAGGAACTAATACTTAGAAATTAGAACTCAAAAGATTAGACCCCCTTCCAAATAAAGCACTTAGTCAAAATAATGGATGATTAAAATGAACAGATATTTTTCAGAAGAAAAAATATAAATGGCCAATAAATACATGAAAAAATATTCAGCACTTCTGGCCATTAGAAAAATGAAAATTAAAACAATACTGAGATGCAGTCTTACTTCAGAAAGGATGGTTAGCCCCCAGAAATCAGAAAACAACACATTCTGCCTGGGGGTGGACACCTTTCTTCACTGTTGGTGGGAATGTGAACTAGTACAACCATTAGAGAAATCAGTATGAAGGGTCCTCAAAAAACTAAAGCAAGAAATTCCATTTGATCCAGCTATTCCCCTCCTAGGTATTTTCCCAAAAGAATAAAAGTTATTAAGTTGCAGTGATACTTATAGCCAGCAACAATTTGTAGTAGCTTTATCTTGGCAGTGGCCTATATATCCATTGACAGATGTGTGGACAAAGAAATGTGGT
Source organism: Ctenomys sociabilis (assembly GCA_004027165.1). Classification (NCBI taxonomy): domain Eukaryota; kingdom Metazoa; phylum Chordata; class Mammalia; order Rodentia; family Ctenomyidae; genus Ctenomys; species Ctenomys sociabilis. The sequence continues at coordinate 199,488 of PVKA01000140.1, read as the reverse complement.
ATTTATATATAGTATTTTGGTCCCATGATCGAAGATCGGGTAGCTGAATGTGGTTGGTGATAAGTTCTGCTCTAGTATAAAGTGCTAAAATCATTATGGTGGTCATCTAATATGGCCGATACCCTTAAAACAAAAGCCCATCTTCCCCAAGACCATCTCCCCCCTTCTTCTCCAACTCAGCGCAGGACATAAATTGCTTTCACTCTTCCACCACCTCAGGGAAAAGCCCCAATCATTTTCTCAGGTATATATAAATATCCTCTTCAACTTCTTTTCCTCATAAAAGGCCATAAAAGCCCCAGCCTCCTTTTGTCTAGTCAAGAGAGAATTCCTCATCCTTCCCTACATTCTCTCCTGTGTCCTCAAAGACAATAAAGCCCCTTTCCATTTTTCCTTCTGCCTGTTTCTCTACTGTGCTATCACCTGAGAGCATACATGGAGTTGTTTCTGCATTCTGTGCTCTATTCTATTAATACATGTTTTCTTGTCAATACTATGCTATTTTTTATTGTTAATTTTGAAATATAACAGAGTCTAAAATTGTGATTCCTCCTCCGTTGCCCTTGTTGCCCAGGACTGATGTTGCTATACTAGTCTCTTCTGGTTCCACATGAATTTTAGGATTATTTCCTCTGGTTCTGTGAGGAATGCTATTGGTACTTATTTAGATTGGGATTGCATGAAATCTGTGTATCTGTTTTGGAAGCATGGGCATTTTGGCTATATTGCTTCTGCCTATCCAGGAACAGGGGTGTCTTCCCATTTTTGTCCTTTTCAATCTTCTTCTTTTGAAGACTATTGAAGAAAAATATATTCTATTCTGAAAGGTGATCTTCTGCCTTGGCAGATGGCAGCAGTTTCTGCTCTCTCCCAGCATGTTGCCCTGCTCCTCCTCCACCCACACTTTGACATGCTATATGCTAATGGTGGTGGTGGGTTATAGTTCTCTAAATTTTTAGGCAAAGGGAGCCTCCTTTCTCCTGCTCCTTCTCCTCATGTACTGGAACTCCACCCGTAACTTATGGCACTATCCCCACTTTCTTCCTCTTAGGTTAGATTCCATACCTGACTGAAGCGGACTAGATGATTAAAGTTATAAACCTGTTGGTTTTTGAGTAACAGTCTTCATTTGAACTCACTCACTTTTGCCTACCACAAACTCTATAAAAACCTTTGTAACCCTGTCTTTAGGGCTCAGAAGTTACAAAGTGTGAGGTTCTCTGAACCAGGCTAGCCAAGTAAAAGGCTTTCTCCATCTCCCTGGGAGTGCATACTATGTTTCATAGGCTATCTGAAAAAATCTGGTATCTGGTTTTCCATAGTGCTGTAGTATTCATTGTAGAGGTCTTCCACTTCCTTGGTTAGGTTAATTCCTAAGTATTTGATGTCTCTTGATGCTATTGTCAAGGGTATCATTTCCTTAATTTTTCCTCATGTGTAAATTATGCTATTAATTTTTGTGTGTTCACTTTGTAGCCTGCTATGCTACTGAATAGTTATTACATCTAGGAGTGGTAGAATGTTTTGGGTCTTATTTGTAGAGGATCATGTCGTCTGCAAATAATAGTTTGATTTTTTTTCCTTCCCTGTACATAACCTTTTTATTACTTTGTCCTACCTGATCACTCTGGCTAGTGTTTTAATAACTGTAATGAACAGTGGTGGTGATAACAGACAACCCTGTCATGTTCCTGATTTAAGAAGAAAGAATTTCAGTTTCTCATTTAATAGATGTTAGCCATTGGTTTGTCACAAATGGCTTTTATCAGATTGAGATGAGGATTTTCTGTACCTGTTTTTCTTCAGCTTTTTTAAAAACATGGGTAGGTATTAAATTTTGTCAGAGACCTTTTTTTTTCCTGTCAATTGAGATGATCATATGATTTTTGTCCTTGCTTTTGTTTATGTGATATATTACTTTTAGCAATTTCCATATATTGAACCAGATCTGCATTTTTGGGATAAATGCTACTTAATCATGATGTATGATGTTTACTTACAATTTTTAAAAATTTATGTATTTGGTTCAGGGTCTCACTATACAGCTCAGACTTGTAGTGATTCTCCTGTCTCAGTCTCTCTAGTGCTGGGATTACAAATGTGCACCCCTACACCAGGTTTCAGTGGCTGGCTTGGTGCCAGGTCAGCATGGCATTGTATTGGAGATCGAACCTGAGTCCTTGTGCTTGCCAGG
>PVKA01000140.1:79003-194694 GCA_004027165.1 Ctenomys sociabilis | reverse complement strand
TGGGCACTGAGCTTGGGACCTTGAGCTTGCCAGGCAGGCACTTATGCCGCTAAGCTGTCTCCCCAGCCCTGAGGTTATAATCTTTAGGCTTGAAAAACTTTACTCTAACCTCTCCTAATCTTGAAAATTTTGTATTAAGAAGGCTGCTATAATTTTAATAGGCTTGCTTCTTTAAGTGATGTGTTGCTTTTTTCTAATAGCTTGTAGGATTCTGTCTGTGTTGGACTTCTGAAATTTTGACCATGGTGTGATATGGAGAAGTTCTCTCTCAGTTATGGCTATTTAGGGTTGTATATATATAATTTAACTGTATATTTAATGCTTTCCCTTTATTTTGAAAAGCTTTTTGCTGTTATTTTCATAGGTAGATGTTTCATACCTTTTGTGTTGTCTGCTGATTTATTACTAATTTTAATTAATTTTATATTAATTAAAATGTGTATCATCTAGCAGTTGTTTGATCCATTTTTCATGTTCTTTTATTGATTTTTTTAGTACCTTAAATAATGGTTTGAGATCATCCTTACCTTCTGATTTATTTATTTATTTATTTATTTATTTATTTATTTATTTATTTATTTTTCCGGTAGCAGGGGTCAAACTCAGGACCTTGACTTACCAGGCAGGTGCTTATGCTGCTGACCTATCTCCCTCGCCCAATCTTTATCTTCTAATTCTGATATTCTGACCTCACATTAGTCAGTTCTACTACCAATACTTTCAAGATACTTTTTAAAAAATTTATTTAGTACAGAGTGTACAGGGTCTCACTACACAGATTGGACTCATGATCCTCCTTTTTAAAGCCTCCTAAGTGCTGGGATTACAGGTGTGGGCCACCATGCCCAGTCTCAATCAAGGTCTCAGTATGTCTTAGGGGAAGGGCCTGCAGGGCACACTGGGGATTGAATTCCAGTCCCTGTGTCTGCCTAAGCAGGTGCCTTAGTCTGCTGAGTTATCTGGCTAACCCTCAAGATAATTTTTAATCTCCTAGATTTCTGTTATGAACTTTTTTATGGCTCTCTTTGTTAATATGGTCATTCATATTTTGTTTCAACTACCTTTTTCATTAGTGTCTTCTGTAAATTTCTTGATTGTTTTGTTAAGCCTATTATCTGTTTAGTTATATCTTCTCTGAGCCAGATGAGCACCTTCTTGTTCAGGTTTTTTTTAAAAATTATCTTGTTATACTTACCAATAATTCAGCTGTGTGGCTTTTGCCTTCCTCTCTCTTCTAGACACTAGTATCAACTTTGGGGGAGTGGCAGTTTGGGGAGGCATTTTGTTGCCTTTTGATGTTTTTGTTGTTTTTCTGTGCTTAGGTATGTGGTCACTTTGTTGCTAGTATGAAGACCTCTTTAGCTAGTATGGTTTTTAGTAATGAACTTGGGGCATGACCAACTAGACTACTTTGTCTCTGTCCCAAGATCTGACAATTAGGAAGGAAGGATGCAGTGTGGTTAACCTAGCACCCACTTCTCTGGGAATGGATTATAGCACTGTTAATATCACAAAGGTAATCTGGGTATTGGAATACAGAGAAAGCCTATTAATAGCAACAACTATGAGATCCTGGCAATATTAAATAATTCAGCAAGAGTAATATCCAAGACAAATTGGATATTGACATAGCAGAAGAACCAATAACATAACACCCTTAACCTTAGAAAAGAAATCTATAATTTCAGGATAATTAATAAGACAATCCAAACATTGATATACAGTAAATAGCTACTAAATGCAATAACTATACCTTCACTAATGATAGAAAGTAATTCAATAGCAGTAACTTTATGTTAACTAGCTATCTAAAGATTAATAAATTTTAATGGTTATACTGTTAAAGATAAAAGGGGGCTGGCCACATAGCTCAGTGGACTAAAGTGCCTGCTTAGGCAGGTGCAGGAACCAGGACTTGATTCCTGGTGTGCTGTGTGCCTCCCCTCCAGGTGTATTGAGATAGTGATTGAGACTGGGTGTGACTGTTGTAGGCAACTGAATTAGATAGAAATGTTGTAGGCAGTCAGGTAGGACCAGGCCTTCAATGAGACAACGTGGAGCGCAAGGTGACTTTGCAACTTGGAAGAGACAGCCATTCCACTCTGTGTGGGCCAGACTTCAGGACAAAAGAGGAAACAAATAAACTACATAGTACTCTAGGGATGGACATCAGTGATTTCTATTCTGAATAGGTATTAATTACCTTGAAAGACCCCAAATGAATCACTAATGCAACCCCCAGTGGGAAGAGACCCTGTCCCATGTTCATGACACATTATATGCGACTCACTTCCCCAGTTGGTACTGGATTTAATCAATTTTACCTGAGCAATGATGCTTATAATTTCATTGGTTGACCATAGTTTTGTCCCACCTCATTCCCAACTAAGCAAGTTCCCATGTTCTCCACCACCTTAGACCCACCTTAATGCATGGTTTTGCTCTATAAAAGTCCCTGGAAGAGACAGCTTCCTGGGGACAACCCGCTCAGGCCAACCCTTCTGTCCCTTTCTTGGATAGGAGCGTTCTTTCCCCCAATAAATATATTCTGCTTATAACCTCCATTTGTTCCTAAAATTCATTATTGGGTTTTAGAGAACATAAATTTGTCCCAGGTACTTTTCAGGTTGGGAATTTCATTTTTCCCCAATATCATTTGGGGGTCATCCACCTGAGATCAGTTTTTCCCCTGTGTCATGGTGATGTGTGCCTGTAATCCCAGTGCTTGGGAGGCTGAAAACAGGAGGACCACTAGGAGTCCGACTTGTGTAGTGAGACCATGTAGGCCCTGTACTAAATACATACAAAATAAAAAAGATAGGATTGGAAATGGGAGAATGCAAGAAGAAAATTTGAAAAATTAAACAGTTAAAGATGAAAAGGAGAAAACAGTGAGACGAAGGATTCTATTAAGGAGTGTAATGATATTTATAGAATTAGATAACGATAATAGAGTAAAAAAATCAATGAGAAATAGAAGATACAAAATAAAGAAAATATCAGCAATAAAAAATAGAAAAAGAAGAAAAAAAAGAAAGATTCCCCAATATTCCCCAACCCTCAATAACCACTGAGGATGAAAGAAGAGAGAGAGGGAGGGAGGACAGAAAGGAAGAGAGAGAGAGAGAGAGAGAGAGAGAGAGAGAGAGAGAGAGAGAGAGAGAGAGAAAGAGAGAGAGAGAGTCTCTCCCCCAAAAAGAAAGAAATAATTTTCTCCATTTTTCTTTTTGTGGTACTGGTTAATTGAAGGACTGTGCTTTCCAGGAAGGTGCTGTGCTGCTGAACTATATCTCCAGCCCTCTATGTACTTCTGAATGAGTTTCCTTCCAAGTTCTGTAGTTTTGGGGACTGGCAAGTCATAGTTTCCCTGCCTAGCCTCACAGCCTATTGGTTTGTGTGCCTTCTGTGCCAGAGGCCCCTGTGTTTACCCCAACCTATATCAATGTCTCTGTCAAGCTGTGTCTTGCACATGTTTATGGGTAGGGAAGATAATCAGATCTCAGATCTGTGCTGCACATAGGTAGCATGGTTCAAGTACTTAATGCTGGCATTTTCAGACATGTCTGAGCAGGACTCAGCTGGGGCTGCTTCTCACCACTGAGGGTGGGGCCATGTCCTCCCTGGCTTGCACTTAAACTTCTTAGAAGCTCTCTTTCTAGCTTCCTGCCTATCTGAGCCTTCCTGTTGTTGTTCTCACCCACTTGTTATGGGAAGGTTAACACTGGGAACCCTGATTGTGAAGCTGTATTTTAGTTGTTCTCAATTTTAGATTTAAATAATCAACCTCTTCCCAAAGCAGATCAAATCCTGTCTGGTAATATGGCAGTGCCATACTGGAATCCCTCTCAGTGCTCCCTGCAAGTGGAAAGCGTCTTTCAGAGCAAAGTGCATACTTCTTTTTCAGTTCACAATATGTATGGGCTCATGCTACCACTTGGTCTACCAGCGTTTATTCCTGATCTCCTAGCCCTGGTTGCTTACCTTGCTTTTGTGTCTCCAGCTTCCCCTCCCCATGAGCTGGGAGCCAGGGAGAGAGTCCAGACTGTTTAGCTATTTTCTCTAAATTACAGATCATCTCTCCAACTTCTCTGTAGCTTGTATTGGTCTTGTATCTTCCTTCCTGATTCCCATTGAATTATTTCACTTTTTTTTTCTTTGTTGGTTTGTTATTTTCTTAATTCTGGATCTCAGAAAGACTTCCTTTTGCAGCTGATCACCACTCCAGCATTTGTCCTTGCAGTTGTTATTTTAAGCACTGAGTTTTTGATGACTGTCCAGCCTGTGAAGTATGCTAAAAGCCTCCCAGTCCCCATAATAACTATAGGACCATTGGATGCCAGCATGGAGAAGGGAGTGATGAAACAGGAAGCACTGGAAGAAGAGACAGAAGGAGGTTGAGGACATCACTGAGTGCCAGGAGAAAAGGGCACTGAGAGAAAACCTGAATTGCTTGCCAGCTTAGCCTGGAGCCAGTTACAGCAGGCATAGCTGCACTTGGGCCAGCAGTTCCAGGGTTCTGTTTTACATCTATGAGCTGTCTTTCGTGTAAACGTACTTTACAATAGCCTACTAATGTGGTACCAGATGAATCCAAACCTACATGTTCTATTTCCCTGTGGTCACCTTGGTTTTGTTTCACGTTTAATAGAAGGTCAATATGTACAGCCAGTCTTGAAGGAAGCCAGGCACGTTTGGAAGTCCAGCTGTCCTACTGAGAATGCTTGCTTGTTTCCTTGCTTGTAGAACCAGAGAAGTCATTATCATGCAGGAGATAGAGCATTTATAATTTCATATGGTAAGATTGGTTTTTTTTCTCTCTACTATTGAGAGAAACAAACCATTAAGAACTGTTTGTGTTTCCTATTGTGTTAATATGAGTCCTTAGCTATTGTGGACTGATCAGGCCTGCAATCTCCTAACCAAGTGGATGGCAGTGAAGGCAAAAATAGAGTCAAGTGGTTTGATTTGGGGGTTTTAAGATTAACAACTTCTCTAGGCAGCCTGATTTATTATGTTATCAAACAAAGGATGGGAATACTTAAGAAGATGTAGAAATCTAGGTAGAATTTGGGAATCCTTTTAAGGGATTATGTTAATTTAGAAGAATTTACATCTCCCAGAAGGCCTCCCCTTCTGAGTGAAGGCATCACACTCCTCTGCAGGAGTGAGATGCCTGCAGTTTCAGTCTTGCTAATTGGGATTGGAGCCAGGTGTGCTTAGCTGTGGCCTTGCCTTGTCCTTGGGCTTCACCCACAATTACAGGCTGCTCAGAGAAGCCAGAAGAGGGGCATGGGGCTTGGGCAGACTTACAAGTAAATATGAAAAGCCAATTGGTTAATTAATTAATTAATTAATTATTTATTGGATAATATAAATCCTGCTCAGAGCCACTTCTAGTGGTCCCCATCAGTTTTCTTTGTTCTTAAGTCATAATTCTTTTAAAGAAAATGGAGCAGTGAAGGTTTTTCAGGTCTCTAATTGTTTTGCAAAAGTAGTATGTCTTTTATTAATGTATATAGGATTTAAAAGAGTATAACAAAGCAGATTGACTGCATGAATATTATTTTATATAGCATTTTGAAAAATAAGTCATTTTTATTGCTTCTTGATATTTGTCATTTACTATTCAAATTATTGTACAAATAATAGCCACCATCTCACTTCATGTTGGCAGTGAGTTACATTATAAAAGTTTGTTATATAATAGAAAAAAAAGAAATGATAGAGAAATTGTAACATTTAAAATAGCTACACAATGCACTATCAACTCTAGACATTATATGATCACAAAGTGTCTCTTCCGTTTGTTTTTTTTTTAATATCCAGTGCTAGTAAATATCACAGCCATACAGTTCTAGGCGAAGTGCAATACTCTGGTTCCATGTTTTAGGAATGATACGGATAAATCTAGAAATGATTGGTGGATTGAGAAAGTTCTTCACTTGTCCTTTGACATTGGTGTTTCCTTCAAAAACCTGAAATCAAAATGAAAAGATAGTTCCCAGTGTTGGTACAGTGAACATAAAAAAGGGACAATACCTTACTGTTTTGGTGCAAACTGAGGACATCAAATATTGGACAACAGGGGAATGGGGAAAAAATGAATCACAATATAACATGTACAGGTATAAATTACCTATGATAAATGAAATCATTATGTATACCTAAAATGTACCAATAAACATAATTAGAAGAAATAATATATCTATCATAGAGGTGATGATCAATTAGTGTCTGCTTAATGGACCCATTTAAGCATCTTCATTTCACTAGTAATCTGGTCAAATTAAAGAAAAACAGATCTGATGCAGTGCTGTATAACTTTTTTTTTATATTCATTTAAGATAGGGTCTACAGGGTTTATAGGGTCTCATGACACAAACAGGACTTAGTGATGCTCCTGTTTTTAGCCTCCCAAGCACTGATATTAAAGACACATGCCATCATGCCCAGTCTCAATCACGTCTCAGTGCACCCCAGGGGCAGGGCTTGCATAGTACCCTGGCAATTGTACCCCGGCTTCTGGGCTCTGCCTAGGCAGGTGTTTTAGTCAGCTGATCTATCTGTCCAGCCCTGCATAACATTTTTTAACAATTCTTAGATACTTCTCTTTATCCATTCCACATCTGCAAAATAAGAATGATAAAAATTGCACCACAGAAAGTTATGAATGATAGGTTCTGGCCCTAGTATGAACTGCTGACTTATTAAGGTGGTCATGTAACACGGATGAAACCCTTAAAACAACAACTTACCTTCCTAATGACCTCTTCCTCCATCTTCCCCACCCCAGTCCTGGATACCTTATTTGTGCACACAGAGAAGATCCCATTTAGCTCCTTACATCTAATTGAAAATGCCCCTTAAACTCCACTCCTAGCAGGGGTTCATAAAAGTCTCAGCTTTCTTTTTCTGAGGTTAGAGGATCCCCTATCTTCCTTGGATTTTCTCTGTGTTCTTAAAGATAATAAAGCCCCCTCCCTTTTTCCCTTTTGCTTCTGTTTCTGTGCTGCATCTCTGCCAAAAAGCCCAACAGGAAAGTGGAAAAATGTACGTAAACATATGACAAGAGTCTCCCTCAGTGTCCAGTAGTGGGTCCTAAGTAAAAGATTGAAAATAAAATATCGCCATGCATTTCTGTATAGTTATATTTTCTTAAAAATTGCTCTATACCCTCTACTCACCTTTTAAAAAGTCCCAAAGATCAGTCAAATCCCTTCAGGATTTATCCTGAGACCCTGTACCACAGTTTGTAGATCCTTTGTTACTGTCAGCCATGTGGATGAGTCATGGCCATTGCTTGACCAATTTGCTCTCTTTGAAAGCCTAAGAAAATGTTTTCTCTCAATGTGACTCTCCTTAGGCACACACTACACCATGATCACTTTCCTCTGTGGCCCCACAATCTCCTTGATCAGAAAATTTGGGACACAGTTGAGTTACATGATGTTACAGTACAGGTTCTCCTATGTCCTGAGTCTTCACTGACCTTGAAAGGCTAGGGCCAAAATGTTGGCTGGCCTTGAAGCCCTTATTTTTCTCTAATTTTTGGTCTGAAAACTTAGATTGTTAGCCCTCTAGAAGAGAAGCTTATTGTTATCACCTTACAATGTAGGCAGTTGAGCTTAACCTCACTATCTGTCTAATATCAAACACATTAGGCATAACATGGAACAGGTATTTTCTATTAAGTATTGATATGTTAACCCTTAAGTCCTTACAGAATATAAAGAAAAAAAATTAAAAATATTAAAAAATAGGAATAAACAATTACATATTTTTATACAGGAGTTTAGAAATCTAACCATATACAGCATTATAGTAGGACAGTCCTGTAACATTTTTTCTTTTCTCTTATTTTCATTTATTACCTTCATTTTTTAAAATAAACATTTACTTGAGAGATAGTATGGGCAGTAATTGGTATATCACAAAAGCAGTACCTATTTAGAAGACCAGAATGACAGGCATTCCAAGCATGACCCTACTATTACACATTGCTGTCTTCAGTGCAATTGCTAGGTTCACAGGTATCAGCATATATAGTTAGTCAGTGTAAGAATCCTACCAATCAACTGCTAGTTTTGAAAATCTGCTGAAGAGTCTCAGGATCATTGCCTTACCCATCTTGTACATATAAATAAATGTATGGCTTTGCTCCTGTCATGTTTCCTAGCTTTTTTCCTTGCCCTGTCTTTGTTGTCTAATCCTCAAGTTCTCACTTTCTTTTTAATTGCGTATGCGTTTCTGTTTGTATTTCTTCTTTTGAATTATTATACTCGGGAGACTATATGATATTTACCCATGTGGGTCTGGTTTATTTCACTTATGAGTGTATCTTCAAGTGGCATCTACCTTATCAGATACAAAAGCTACATTTCTTGTTATATAAGTCTTGCTTTATCTTGGTCTTAGCCATCCAGCAGAAAAGTATAAAAATGAAGTATAAATAGCAAAGCCATATTAATATGCTGAGCTGTAAAAGGCTCACGTCAACAACCTCTGACATTGCCACTCTTACAGAAAATCCACTAAGGTTAGCGCACTATTGGACTATATTGGAATGTTATGCTGAATTCATGCACCTATAATATTTAAATGACAATGGAATACCCTTCTCTGACAAAACTAAACACAAAGGGATACAATTAAACAACCATTTTGTATCTGTATATTCAAAACAGGATAGATATACAGCTACATTCTTTTAATTCAGTGAATAAAAAGATTTGTTCTAATAGTGTTTGTGGACAGGATATCATGTCTGCATCTTGTACAATAAATAACCACGAAGACAGCAATATGCAAAGTATTGATTACTGAAACTGTCCTAATTGGCTTTGAAACTGTCTCATTGGTATTTTTTTCTAAATAAAATTATTTAAAAAATAAAAAGTGCCTAAGATTTACACATATAGAAGAAACTAAATCAGGTATTCATGATAGTGGTTCTTACTCTGATATGAGCCCAACCTCATATAGTGAGAAATAGATGGAAGCAGACAGCAAGGAGTTTAAAAACAAATGGATATAAATCTTTAACTGAGTTCAGTGCTGAGCATTTGATGAGAATTCAATAAATCTCAGTTCCCTTTTTTTTTTTTTTTTTTTTTTTTTTTTTACATTTCTTTGCCTACTAGATTCAGTCCAATTTCCATTCCTAGAATATTAGGCATATCTCTTGAGTTTTGTTCCAGGGCACTTTTTTTGCTTGGTGCCAGGGATCCAACTAAAGAGCTTGAGCTTGCCAAGCAGGTACTTAGGCTGCTAAGCTATCTCTCCAGCCAGTTCCAGGACATTTTTAAACCACCTACTATGAAATAGAGAAATTCAGGATTGTGGTGGAGTAAAGTAATTTCCCTTCTCTCCATCAGAAAGGCAAATAGTTTTTCTGTTGAATGGCAATATGACATGCAAAAGTCTATGATCTTGGGTATTGCTCAGTCATGAATAAAAAGTGTAATTAATCTGAGGCAATGCTATTATGGCATTATTTTGCAGTGGAAAGTTTTTCTGGATTTATCCTTCTCCATTTTTCTCAGTCAGAGCTAGTTAAACTCATGCACCCCCTAGTATTGTGTGTTCACTATTTTCATAGCTGGCTTGTTCAAGGCAGAAAGGTGGTGTACATGTTCCCTGTCCCAAGACCAGGTACCTCCAGTGCTACAATTTAGAAGGCTTAAAGAGGTAGTAAGTGTCAGTGCATACTTGTCAACTCGTCAACATGGGACAGTTCTCAGACTGCTTTCTCTTTGCCCAGAAGAAAGTCCATACCTTGTCCATCATGGAGGATTTCTGCCTGTAAGGTTTCCATTTCATGCCCTGGTCACTGTATTGAATGGTGTAGCTCTTCACATACAGTTCAGAGGACAGAGACTTGCAGCCCTGTGTTACAATCGCAGTGATCTTCTTGATTTTGAGCAGATCAATCTGTAACCACTGTTGATTGTTGTTTGCCTATTAAAATGAGGAAGATACATGGACAAATACCGTGTTAGAAACTTTGATTGTTTAGACCAAGTTCTTCAGAAACCACAGGGCTTAAAAGGATTTCTTTTCCATCTCATAGCCTCAGGTTTGTTGTCTTTTAGAAGACTTCCATAACTTTTTTTTCTTGTTTGCTGCCACAGGTGTATAAATTTCTATTGGTGCAGTTCATGCCTCATACAGTAACTAGTAATTCCTTTACTTCTTTATGTTACTTATTGTTCAAGGGGAGAGGCTTTTACTTTGGCTTTCTGGTATTAAACAGTTGGTGTTCAATAAATACTTTTGTTTTGGCAGAACTGGGGATTGAACTCAGGCCCTTGTACTTGCCAGGCAAGCGTTCATTCTACTGAGCTATCTCCCCAGTAAAATAAATACTTTCTGAGTAAATGAATAAATTAATTTGATAAATTGCTAAATTATCTCTAATATTTTAAGCATTTGTTTAATAATTATGATAATACAGTTGCAGGATTATCTGTGAAAAAATTCAATAGCATCCTCTCTCTATTTGACATACTTCAGAAAAGCCAACTTTTCTTTCCACTGCTACTGTTAAATGGGATAGACAGGCTGATTGCTTATTTTTTTAAAATTTCAAATAAATTAATATTTTTGAGCACTGATAGAGCCATAAGTAGGACTTGACATCTCATCATAACTGTCCTGTCCCTGATCTAACATAAGGGCTAAACATATTCAGTGATAGGTGCATGGAGAAAGCCGGAAGGACTAATTGATGTTTTTAATCATCTGAGATGAATTTTCACATTCCAGAGACTTATCATGCCCAAGTGATCTCACTGAATTTTATATAAAACTATATATTAGGTCAAGCAAGATAGCTCAGCAGACTAAGTGCCTGCTTAGGCAAGCACAAGGAACAGGGTTCAATTCCCAGCACCATGTGCTGCACAAGCCCTGCTCCCAGACACTCTGAGCTGGTGGCCAAGTCCGTGCGTGGTGGCGCATGCCTATAATCCCAGTGCTGGGGGGGGGCTGAAAATAGGAGGATCACTATGAGTCCAAGCTGGATAGGGAGACCCTGTACAAAATACATAAAAAAAGAATAAATATTGATATACTTCCTCTACGTCATTTTATTCTGTGGCTAGATGTGTATGTATTTATATATATACATAGGTATGATATATTTAAAAGTAAATTAATTAAATTAAAATAATTATAGTAGAACTTTTTGTGACACTCTCTACTGACATTTTGGTGGTGTCTTAAGTGTGACTTTCAATTAACGTACCATGAAACAGAAGAGGATTTTTGCAGGCATGAATGAGTTGGGAACACTTCAGTCGGGGACAAGTACATGTCTGTGTGCTTGCCTCCTATATCCATATTTCATATGAATAAAAGGTTAACTTTAAAAACTACTCCTAGATTTAAGAATTCTAGGTTTATGGTGATAGCATTAAAAATTTAAATTAGCATTTTATTTTTCAACTTTCATAACACTACAAAGACTAAGAGCAAACCATCTGGGGAATAATTTGTTAAGGTTTTAAAATGGGGAGGTAAGAGAGGATTGGGTGCCAACACTCTAACCATTTAGAGTACTTATGTCATTATATAAATCTAATGTAATATAATGTTATTATTATTTTAATTATTTTGTCTTCTCCAAGTGTCAGTTTTTCTTTCTGCAAAAATGGAAACATGAGGTGTTTGGGCTGCCCCAAAGAGAGAAAAGACCACTACCTATTTACTGGGAAAGGAATCTGAGTTCTGTTTTACTACCAAATTAGACTAAAATTACTTTTTTTGTGTATTTAGACTGAAAAGGAAAGGTATGGAGCAAAGCCTTCATAAGCAGCCTGCCTCTGTGATCCCATGATGGACCAGAATGAGTTTTGAGGCATGGAGAGGGGTCTTCAAAACTGCGTGGGGTACTGGCACCACGATTCTTACTCCTTTTCTAGTGCTCTAATTTGAAGACCAAATCTGGGCTTATATAGAGAGCCCTGGGAACTGGAATGTAGGTATATTAAGGGAGGAGACTGGAGGATACTAAGGAGGGAAGTTGGATTTAGTGGGTACAAGAATCCTTAAATTACCCAGCAATTTTGATTTTTCAAGTAAATTAAGAATGAAATAAAAACAAAATAAACAATGCACAGTTACCCTAATGTTAGGTTACCTGAATTACTCAATGAGTTCATACTAGGAAAAGTATAACTCTCTGGAAGTGTTTGTTTAATTTAGGTCCCTAATTTATAATTCTGGTTTTGCAACATTTTACCTTACCTCCAGGTATCTCAAGGAATGTCTTAAAATAAGCTCTTAAAAAATGGGCATAAAAAATTAAAAGGCACACTTAACAAAATGAAAAATATTTTAAATTGTAAAGAAACAAAATAAGAAATGTGATAAATCTAAAGCATTTATCACTGATGGTATTGGTATCCAGAATTGGAAACTACAGCCATGATAATGCATGTATATGTTGCTTATGGCTGCTTGCCTGCTACAGTGGCAGAGGTGAGTTATGATGACAGTGTTTGCTCTGTAAAGCCTAAAATATTATTGTCCCCTTATGGTTTAAAATCAAGACTAGGCCAACAGTAACAGATGATAATTGATTTTTCTCTGAACTAAAGTTATTGATTCTGCAGATATCTTAGATTCTCAGACCTCAGATTTTCATCTGAGTCCCAGGACATGGTACTCCTGCTTCCCAGAACTCCCTGTTCCCTAGGTTTGCCTTCTGGAGTTGCTGAGAGGAGTTCATTCATAAGGTATAACCTTGGCTTGCCAGGCATTCACTCGGCCCTGTGCATTAAGGCGTGCACGGGCTGGCTCCCAGTAATCTCCCCACCAGGATTTTTTAAATGAGGAGGCTGTGATTTGCTTGTTTTCTACTTTTCCACTCTCCATTCCCAGTGGTGTAGAACATCCTGTCAAGAAAAAGGTAATGTGATTAATTACACAACATCAAAATTCTCTGCATGGTGTTTTACATTTCAGAGTCAATAAGAAACAATATTACTACCAATTAACAACAAAAACTATCACAAGAGTGCACATTCATTAAATTCATGGGGAAAACACTGATCTTAGGTGCAAATGTATTCTTTAATGTTCACAATTATCTCCATTTTATGAACGAGAAGACAAAATTATAACATGAAGCATAATTGGTCTAACATAACACAGCCAGAAGAATTACAAGTTGAATTTAAGCTAATATAGTAGATGGTGAATATTGTGTCCTGAATATTCAAACTTGTGTTTTTTCCTACAGAGAGTCATTGAAACTTCAGGCTTTGCTCCGAGGTAGACAATAATTTCTAAGCCATTCATATGTAGTCCTGTGCTGCATAATGTCATTTTAGCTGGTGACAGACCAAATATGCCAACAGTGGGCCCTTTAGGTCACAATGGAGCCGGAATATTCCTACTGCTTACTGACATCACAGCTATCTCAACAGTAACATGACGCAGTGCTTACATTTGTGGTGATAGTGGTGTAAACAAATCTAGTTGCATAAAAATATAGAGCATACAAAGATAACAAGAGGCTAGGTTACTGGCTTATTGTTAACTGTATTTTTAATCATTGAGAATGTACTTCTAATTATAGAAAAAAAGTTTATTGAAAAATGGAATGCCTGGTTATGCTAGCAGTAGCCTCAAGCATTTTACTGTTTCTCTTGATTGCATCGAGAGGCCCCATGGAGTGATTGCCCTCTACCATCGGAGTTCATGCAGTTGCATGTACTGTATGATGTCTGCACCATGAAAGGGCTGCCTACTGATGCACTGCTGAGAATAGATTCCTGTGATTAAGAAATACCTGACTGCATGGCTGTATACAAAAAGCACTCTTTTTCTTCTTCTAACAAAAGTGACATAGTGAGGGCTAGCTGATTAAAGTACCTGCAAGCAGGCGCAGGGGCCAGTGGTTTGATCCCGGGACCTACCATGCCAGCCCTGCCCCTAGGGCGTGCTGAGCGGGTGATTGATACTAGGCATGGTGGTGCATGCCTGTACTCGCAGCACTTGGAAGGTTATAAATAGGAGAATCACTATGAGTTCAATCTAGTAGTGAGACCTGGAACACCCTGTAGAACCTTTCCTAAAAAGTACAGGAAAATAAATTAAAAAAAAAAAAGAGTGACATAGTGGAGTGTTGGTAGTTACCATTCTAATTAATATTTTAAACATCCCAGGCAGCAAGGCTATTTTGTTAGTGTGAGTGGTGTTGGGGTAGGCTAGCTCAAGATGAATAGATACTTTCATCTTCTGTAGTAAAATATACAAAAATTGACAAAAATCCTGAAAGAAATACCTACTGCTAACTCAGGATATAAATGTTAACAAGAAAATAATGCTTCTTGCACAAAAAAGAGGTGTTTAAGATACATTAACAGTTGCATGCCACAAAAAAAATTTACATGCCACAATTGTAGAGTACCTTGACTGAATGCTGTGCAAATCTGCCATTTACACCATATGCCCCATGAGAAGCAAGAAACGAATGATTTATAGAACTCTCAAAGAGTGTTTCTTCTGGTAGAAAATTTTCATTTTATATAGGAGGTGTTATATACTATTGTGTTATGGACATCAGCAAACATCCAAATCCATATCCCTCATGAATGCCTAGAGCAATTGTATCATTTCTTCACTGATAAAAACTCATTCCAAGTTTCATGTGGCAAACCCGGTCAGGTGCAGGGGATCATGGTTCAATCCCTAGCTCCCATGCCTTACCAGACCAGCCCTTAAGACAGCCTGAGCAAGTGGTGTGGGGGATCATTCCGAGGTTCAGCTACTTTCTCCTCTGAGTTAAGGCCTCCTCTCCTATACTGAGGGAAGGTGCTTCAACTCTCCCACTGTATGACACAGCAAGTTTCCCACATGATCTATAATGATCCCTCACTCTTCAGCCATTTAGCAACTAGGCTGGCTTGCTTCAGCTTGGGCATGAGGCAATTGCTATAACTTCTTACCTCAGACTGCTGGTCAGATAATTTTTTATGTGTGCTTTGAAGTAAAAAAATATTGGAAAGCATTGATTTACATGTCATAAGAAGACTCTTCAGTGTAATGTTAGTATCACCATTTATGATTATCTAGATTCATTGATACTATAGGTCATATCACATCTGAAAATAGAAGCTTGTATAAAAAAAAAAGGACTTGAGTACCAAGATAGGGTACAAAAGAGGATACAGAGTATCAGCTCAAGAAGTTGGAAAGTAGACCCAGATTTCAAAAATATTCATTCCACAGCAAGATAGGCCAGTAACGTTACAATATATTTTCACTGCATTAAAGTCTTAAGTAATTTACAAGACACTGGAAGAGCAGAGCCTAGTTTGGATCTTAAGTAGTTCTTATTGAAATCGGACCATGGAGGGGATTCCATCCCCCCCAGGATCCTTCCTTGGAGCATCATGGTGTCATCTGTGTCATCTAGCATTGTTCAGAGAGGTGCTGCCCAAGTCAGGTGAGTCCAGACAAGGCCATATGGAGGAATTTACCCGAGTGGACTCTGCCTCATGAAGATTTTTCTGAAGTCTAAATTATTGAAGAGAACTAAGAATTCCTTATATTCCCCCACCCCGAATCTAGAGCATCATAATATATCAGTGAGAAGATAATACATCTTTCTTTGTTCCTTACCATTAACTTCACAACCTTGCAGCTCCAGTCGAAGGGCAGGTCTGTTATAGGATTGCGTTGGAGATACCCTAATATATCTAGCCACAATAGGTGGATCAAACTGATTGTCTTTTATTGTAGAGGCATCTTTATTGCCATCAAAATACTAGAAAAAAGAAGACAACTGAGTTATATAACAGCTCTCTATAAAGTGACTTGATAGTAATGTTTTTCATCTAATTTAATATTATAATATTAAATTTTCATGGGGCCTAAATCAAATTGATTTGATCTTAAAAAATAATTGAGGATACTTCTGCCTCCAGGAACATAACTTACTTTGCCCTGCTTGTTCCTGCTGTGTACAACTAGGTATGCTGGAAACAAATATAAAAGAAAATGAACAGTGGAGAGAGACAAGAATACTGGAGTTCTCAAGATCCTAGGAAAAACACAGTGGTGGATTTCCTGGGTTTTGGTTATCTCTTATATATCCCAGATCTGGAGATGAAGAAGCCAACAACCTGCAGACACCAATATACAGAAAAAAAAAATACTCCAAGAAAAGGACCAGGAAAGGATAGTTTAACTGAACAGAAAAGGATCAGATAACTGTCCTACATGAGCCCAAACCTAGAAAAAAAATGGTAGATGCTCCCCAAACTAGCAGCAAAAACAACAGGGGAAACTTATGCATGTTAGACTAAAGAGGTACCTCAATACCCTCCTTGGTGCTATGTCTGAAAAATGTAGGATAGAAACCTAGGACTTCCATCCTCTCCAGTCCCTAACAATGCTTCTTCCCCTCCAGCATCAGTAGAAACCACATGAGGAACTTTGTTCCTACCCAACTGCAAGGTTTCCTTTTGAGGGGGAGAAGGAGGGCTTGAGAGGAAGGCTTCCAGCTGGGCCCATGGAAGACCTAACAGTGGAGCATCATTCCTCAGGCCTGGCCCCAAGTAAATCAGAATTATAGTGCGTCAGAGTGTCACTGGTATAAATACTCCGGCTTCCTTCAGATATACTGAAATAAAAATGAAATAAAATGTCATAGTAAAATAAAAACTCTTGGCAAATTTTTAGCATAAGCTTGAGAAATAAGACTAGATTTTTCTTCTGTACATAATCTGCCAATCTGGTGTTTTGGGTTTCTTTTTTAAAAATAATAATAAAGTGATAGTTTTCAGTTGTTGTGGAGTTTCGAAGTTTCAGCAGTCCTGCCTATTCTTTTAATTTGTAACACACTGCCATCATATAAGCACTTTCTTCCACAAAAGCCTTAGGAAGCTTGTCTCCTTTCCTAGACCCCCTGGGGTGAGTCTTGAAGTTGGATGGAAGTATGTACACAGACCATCACATTCTTTGTGCTGTTTCCTTTGAAGATCTGCCAGCTCGTACTGTCAGAGCTGTAAGCCACATAGAACTCGGTGGTGTAGCAAGACTTGAGGTAATATTTGGCACCCTGGGTTTGGATTCCTGTGAGAACAACTTCTTTTTGCATGTCCACCTGCAACAGAGGTCAGCTGTCAACAGAGCTGTCCTTGTATATGAATCACATGCTCTCAATTCACAGTCCATTCAGCTTTTTTAAGAATGAAGGAACCAATACTTAATGTTTTCTTTTTAATCAGATATTTTTATTAGGACATGTACACATCTTAATTTTCTTTTTCATACCTTTCCCTGCTCTTTCCTATCCTTCTATCTCTTGATTCCCAGACCATTTGAGAAAGATCTATCTCCCTACTTCCTATTATTTATCTTTTATTTTAGCAAATGGGTAAGATGGCTAGATGCAATCTATATTTGAGGATAGCCTGGAGTTGAATTCTAGTTCAACCACTAACTACCAGTATGCTTTGGTTAGTTAGTTAACATCTCTGCCTTGGAGTTTTTCATCTATAAAATGGAATATTAGATTCACCCTCACAGGGTTGATTTTGAGGACATAAAGTACCCAGAATAATGCCTAACAACTAGTGGTTTCTATGCCCCTAATCAGCTTATAAGAAATTATTAAATCATTGTCATGTTTATTATTACAGTATTATCAGGCTAATAGTAAATATTATCAGACTAATAGACATACCTGGATCCAAGGTTTTGAGGCAATTTTTAATTTGCTTTTTTCTATGCTCCAAGCATTATATGATCCACTATTGTTTAATCTTGCTAATTTGGGTTCCCAGTTATCTAAATTCAAAGGAAGAAAAGCAATCTTAGAAAAAAATATTTTTTTCTCTAGTAGTAGGGATTGAACTTGGCTTATGCATTGAGCTGCATCCTCATCCCCTTTTAAAATTTTTATTTCTTCAGACTTGGTCTTCTGTGTGTGTGTGTGTGTGTGTGTGTGTGTGTGTGTGTGTGTGTGTGTGTGTGTGTGTATTTAGTACAGGATCTGTAGGGTCTCACTATACAGATCGGACTCCTCGTGGTCCTTCTGTTTTCAGCCTCCCAAGTGCTGGCATTATAGGCAGGCACCACCATGCCCAGTCTCCTTTCCCTTCTCAGCATGCCCTGGAGATGGGACTGTCACTGCATGCCAGAGATTGAACCCCAGTCCCTGTGTCTGAGACTTGGTCTTCTTAAGTCACTATGTTTCATAGGCTGGGCTTGCACTTATGGTTCTCCTGCCTCAGCCTCTCACAGAGTTGAATTTTTAAAAAGACAGTAATTTCTCAAGTGAGTTTAGTTTAGCAGAAAACCAGATCCTTGAAAGACCTGTTACAATTACGACACCAAGAGGTTAGCATAGACCTTGACTACGGAACCAGTTCTTGATGATGAAATCTTGGCTTCAGGTCTGCTTGTGTTTGGATACCTATCCACCCACTCTGTCCTGCACAAAGGTCATGTTTGCCTTTTCCAGCTTATGTTGATATAGCTGCTGCTGACTGTGTCTACTTAACAAGAAGATAGGGGAAGGATGTATGGAAGCCTCATTATCTTCTTGATGATGGTGTCTTGATCTTGGAAGAGATTTAAGGTACAAGGAAGAAATGTATTTAATAAGGGCTCCTGACATATAGTAGGAGAGCCATAAAAATGAATGATTGCCACAGGTAGAAGATCATATTACTGGGGATCACAGCTTTTGTACCATATAACCCTGTGAATCTGGCCTGAATATTATGGGTATGATCAAACCCAGAAAAGAAGAATGAAGAGGTTTGGAAATGGGCACCTAATCATAACTGAAATCTATCTACTCCTGCCCCAATCTCTGCAGAGATTGAATTGCCCATGTAGAGATGCCAGTGACGCCTAGAGAACATGAAGTGTTCTCTAGGAGTGGGAATGGGGGTGGGGCTCTTTGGGAACAGTATGCACCAGAGGGAGTGGCAGTGATAAGACCATACTAACAGGTTTTAGCTCCTGCCATAGGGATGTCTTTTTCTATTACATAGTTGCCCCAAATGGAACTGTTTTCTTATGTTGGGTGAAGGAAAGCCTGGAGAAGAGAAGTGACCTGTATCCAAGGTTGTCATGTATGGTTTCTCAGGCTATACACTGCAGAATAGTAGGAGCTGACACTCACAGGCTATGATGAGCCTACTTACGCAGATGCTCAGAAGCCTTGATCTGTGAATCAGATATAATACCAGTGCTTAAGCCCATTGGCATCTTACAATCTATGGGGGAAAAAAAGAAAGAATTTTTGCTTAGAAAATACATAAAACAAAGTAAAACTCCAGGGATAGATAATATGCCTTTTATGGGCATTTGTTACATATTTTCATTTATTTTGTATGTCACTGACTTACCTATGTGTGATTATAATAAATGTACTAGTAAAAGTGGTGCTTTAATTTCAATTGAGATGCTGCAGAGGAAGACAACAGAAATCTTGACGTACAACTAGCTTTAAATCTGATTTTCATCTTCTTGGATCTTAAAATAAGCAATTTTACAACATTATATATTTTCCCTCACAAGACTATGGTCTCAAAATTTGACTTGTCATTTCACATCTTGATTAAGGAAGGGACTCCCAGCCACTGTCTGCTCTACTTTGTTGGAGCTTAGTAAAGTCTAGATGGATGGGTGGGTGGATGGATGGGTGGATGGGTGGGTGGATAGACAGACAGACAGAGGAGGAAACTTTTTGAATTCTAACACGCCAGGTGCCGGAACTACTTCAGTTGTTGCTGAATTCTTCCAATTTTATAAACACGGAGAATTTCTTACACACACTTTCTCATGGAGCACAAAGAATGAAGAAAAACGCTTTTCATCAGTTCCCCAAGTAAGAGTAATGCTTTCAATATAGACCATTTGGTTTAAGTTTTCTAGGTCAGGGATCTCCAGCCAGGCTGCACAGCAGGCTTCACAGCAGATGGCAGCCAGGGAGGGAGCACAGCGTCTTCTGTATTGCAGCTGCTTCCCATGATTTGCTTTACACCTGAGCTCCACCTCCTGTGGGATCAGTGGTGACATTAGGTTCTCATAGGAGTGAGAACACTACTGTGAACTATGCATGCGAGGGATCTAGCTTGCTTGCTTCATGGAACCATTCACAGATCAAAAGTTCTTTTCATGATACAAGTTCTTGGTGCCAAAATTTGGAGACCACTGTTCTAGATGACTAACTTTTTTTTTTTTCAGTCAAACTATGGTCCAGAATAAAAACAATGATGGCTATAAATTATGCCTCTGTTATATCAAAGTTATTAGTTATTAGAGTTGGATTGGCAATATTCCAGTAATGGGATCTTTCTTTATAAAAAATACTACATGTCCCTTGGGTAATACCTTTGTCTACGATGAGAAATGGTGTTTGCATCCCTGCTCTTTGGTTTTCTCCAACTTCTGTGTCTAGGAGCCACCAACCAGGTTTTGATGCCTTCATTTCAAGAGTTTTAAATGAACCTAGAATAGAGAGTTAGGACAAAATATAAACTCAAAGATTATCAGGCCTGTATGACCTATCTGAGGTAGGAGAGTATCATGACTTCCGTACCCAAACTTCTATAAAGGTCTGCCTTTCACTAGTTCTTCAGACAAAATTTGTAAATGGGAGGCTGTTTATTAAAAAAAAAAAACATAGAATCCAGGAGCTGGGCCTGGTGGCACATGCCTGACATTCTAGCACTCTGGAAGGTTGAGATTGGAGGACTATAAGTTCAAGCCCAGAGTGGGCAACTTAGCAAGACTCTGTCTCCAAAACAAACAAAATATAAAAGAACTGGAGATATTCTTCAGTACAAAGGCCCTAAGTTCAGTCCCCAGCATTAGAAAAAGAAAAAAAGCAGAATCCTAATAATTCTATCCAAGATCCATCTTATTAAAGTCTCTAAGAGAAAAATGTCGGCTTTTTAGCCTCTACATAGTAACTAGATTCCTAGGTTTTTATTATAAAGTTTGTAAATCAGTGGCCTTTATATTTCATACCCGTTCTCATACACCTATTAAAAATATACCTGTAAACAACTTATTGGTGCATCTTAATCCTTTGTGACAGCTGCAGCTTGTGTAACCCTACATCTACTATTATTTTGCACATGAAGAGCTCCAGTGGCACAATCCGTTAGCGCGCGGTACTTATACTATTTTGCACATGAAAATCTCCAGATACTTCATTTTTTAGCTTTAGCAATAATTTTTTAGGGACTGGCCAGATAGTTCTGAAGACTAAATGCCTGCTTTTGGCAAGTGCAGGGACCACAATCCCTGGTCCTGCATGCTGCCCTGGCCCTGCCCCTGGGGTATGCTGAACCAATGACCCAGTTCAGGCATGGTGGTGCACACCTATAATCCCAGTGCTAGGCAGGCTGAAAACAGGAGGACCACTATGAGTTTGAGCTGCATAGTGAGACCCTGGACCAAATACATAAATAAATAAATAAATAAATAAGAAAAAGAAAAAATACTTTTTTAAAAAAGTTTCCTTTTCTCAAAACAGCCTTAAGTGTCATGATTCTTGTAGTTAATTTACCCACAAAAAAAAAAAAAAAAGTCCCAGTGCCATGGCCAAGAATCCAGAAACCCTTGTAACTTTTCAGTTTCCCTCTCAATAGGAAAAACTACACCTTCCCATGCTTTCATTTGGTCTTTTGCTTGAGACCGGATCTGCACATGGAGGCTTGCTCTGCAGAGCCAAGTTGGGCCATACATTTAGCCACATGGTGCTGCCACTTGGTTCACTGCTTAGCAGGCATTTTTGTGCTTTGCTTGCAGTTCTACTATTGGCTTTGCCCTGGATCTATGCTGAACCCTGTGTTTTCACTCCTTGGGCTACAGATACACAAAGGCAAATGGGTAGCCAGAGTGAGGAGCAGTGAGATGCTAAGGTTGCCCTCTAGCTATTTCTTAGGAGGGACCTCTTACATCACTAGATCTTTACCAGGTAGAAGGGGGTAGACCCCTAACTGGTGCTGCTGAGTGCCATTCTCCAACAAGGTCTGGCCGTGAAAGTGAACCACATGAATGTCTCGGGAGCCGCCCATGTTCAGCAGGTGCAACCTCACCCACTCTTGCTCATACATTCTCAGGCCAGGCAAGTTGTAGATCATCCCATTAATGGCTGAAAGGACAGAGCATTGCAATCAACTGAAATCCTTTATATGCCAGGAGTAAGCTGATAAGGAAATACGAGGCAAACCACTCATCACCCATTTTCCTCATTATGTAGCCTTCCTTGGTTCTACCCAAGCACAGAGGGTTGGTCTAGGTCATAAAACCAGTGTGAGAGGCTAGAACAGGCCCTCTACCTCCCCATGTCATTCCCACCAGCCAGAGGTGTAGGCAAGGTCCTCCTGTAAACAGATTATCTTATCATTCTTTCCCCATAGTTTACACCTGTGCTCTGCACTTAGTCCATTCATCCATTGCATCAATAGTGTTAATCTTCTTTTGCTACAGAAAGATGAAGACCAACATGGAAGACAATTCAATCAGCAGGATGTTGCTCCAGGTCCTTTTGAATCCAGAGACGGATAGTGCTGGGCCAAACTAGGAAGCTGGAGTTTACCTTTGGTGTATCTGCTAGCTATAGCGACTTGTGTTTATTTTCCCTGATGGGTTCTCAGGTTGTACCCAACTCTCCCTTTAGGGAAATATCTGTTTGATCTTTTAATCACCTTAAAAATATAACACAACATTTTAATGATAAATCTTCATGCCAGCAGACAAGGGAAGGTTTTTTTTTTCTCAAAGGAGCTGAAGTGGACTTTCAAGAATTAGGCAAAGGAGTTTCTTGCAAGGGCATCAGTCAAGCACCCTAAAAATTTCCTCAGGTACAGAAATACTTTTCTATAAATGTGCATAGCTCTTAAATCTATTTTGAGTGTCTGTTTAAGGAATAGATCTTATAAGAGTGGAAGGCAACTCAAGTGATTATTAGAACATAATAAACTGTTGTTGCACCAGGATATGGAAGGGAAGACTCTCAACACAGTAGGTGCTCAGTAAGCATCAATAAGTTAAGATGAATGACAGGATTCATTTATTTATTTACTGGTTTGCATGCTCACTGAGCAAGGCCAGGCATAAAGTTAGGGATGGGAATCAGAAGGCCTTCCTATCTCATAACCTGATCAGTAGTGCATCATGGAGATTATTAAGTTGCAGAGACTTGAACTATAGCATATGTAGAACTAAAGCTACAGTGCATATGTTTCACTCCCTGCAGAAATCAGTACAGAGAAGCTCAAGTGAGTAAAAGACACAGCCAAGAGAAAAGTCCATTTACTTCTGCAGCCTTTGCTTTCCTACTAGGCTGAGAGGTTTGGTGGGCCTCCTGCTTCAGATACCAAGCGTACTGGGCCAAGGGGCCTACTAGGGGAAAAAGGTAAAGGGGAGAGGAGAGGAGAGACAAGGGGATGGCCAGGGAGGACAGGTGAGGAGAGAATGAAGAGAGGAAAGGAGAAGAGAAGGGAGGGGAGGGGGCAAGGGAAGAGGCGAAAGTTCTGCTTGCAGTCTTGATTCTCTGTCTCTTAATGGACTCTATATTTCTTCATAGGCTGTAAATGTTTGAATTTAAAAACTTTTAATATTTTCATGAGAATTAGAGTCCATCCTTAATTGAAACAAGTCATAAATCATGTTTGCCTACTTCTGTCTCAAAGTTTGCTTACAGGAGAGATCTCTAAACTTTTAGAAGGAGAATTAAAGTAAAAAGTAAGATAAAGAAGGGTGGCCTGAACATGGAATTGGTAGGACAGGGAGACAAACCTACGAAACCTTGAGAAGTGGCTGCAGGTGGCATTGATTCAGATGTTGTATATAATGTCTAGCAGGTTTTTCCTACCCTATTAACTTGATCTGTTACCCAACACTGGTTCTCACAGATGAGAAACCTCATAGTAATCACTCCATCCATCAAACTTGGTCTGTTTACTTCTAATTTCCATGTCATTCTTTTTGTATTCCATCAAATGTTAAATTCTGCCTTTCTCTAAAACTGTTAGCAATTCAGTTGTCAATTTACTGGCCAAGTTCCTGGGTAGGTTTCTAAACAGAGATCCTTTCTCCCTTGTGACTGCCTAGACACTCTTTTGTCCCTGCTTTCCCATTACCCAGCTGCCTTGGGTCCTATCTTCTTTTGTTTACCTGTGTCACTTGGCACAGATGCCCCTGACAGCTGCTGAGAGCTAGACCTGCTGGGATCATTCTTACTTTTAAAGACACATGAGCAATCATATTCTCTGTATAAGTACTCGCACTTTTAGAGATCAAGGTACAGGTTCATTGGCTTCTTGAAGTGCAGAGCACTGTAATTTCTTTTCCTTATGTTTCCATCTGAGGTATACTGGCTTTGGCTCATGGGGCTGCTTTGCCTCTGTGCACCACCTTCTGGACTCTCCCTGTGCCTACTGCCCTGCAGTGTTGCCTGCAAAGGCCACTCAGCCCTTGGAGGTGTTAAGGAGCTGGGTTTAGCTGTAGCTCCAGGTTGCTCAGAAGAGTTAATGTTGAATCTGTGGAGCTCTAAGAACAGGAATATCTGTGACCCAGTGTGATTTAATTCACAGATTAGATCAAAGTCAGGAAAATACCATGGAACTTGTGGGAGTCTTTTACTTCTGAAGATTCAACTTTCCAAGTCCTTTTGTACTTTCCATAGTACCAGCTTTTTTTCTCATCAAAGACCATAAAGAGTAAGACAAATTCTCTCATGTCCACAGGTATGTTGCTTTGCTTGTGAAGGGTTCCTTTTCGGCAGATCACAAGGGGCCCTATTAAGCCTGAGTGGATGTCTCTTTCCTGGAAGATAGAAAGCAAATTGCACTCATTCTCCTTTGCTCAGGGTTTGCTTTTGCGACAATTATATATAGAAAAATAAATATCTCTTTAGAGACTGCATTTACAGCTTATTAATAATAATTTCTTAAGCCTGGATATTTGTTTATTTATTTTTATGTATTTAGTTCAGGGACTACAGGGTCTCACCGCACAGATTAGACTCGTAGTGATCTGCCTGTTCTTAGACTCCCAATTGCTGGGCTTATAGGTGTGCACCACCATGCCCAGTCTCAATCGTCATCTCAGCGTGCTCCACCAGCAGGGCCAGCACAGCATGCTGGGGATTGAACCCTGCTGCTGTGCTTTGCCTAAGCAAGCACTTTAATCTGCTGAACTATCTGACTGGCCTAGCCTGGACATTTCTTTACTTCTGTTGATTTCATGGTCCTTTCCTGATTATACTATGAACCTCAGACATAATTGATGGAATAATAATAATGATAACATAATGGATTTATTTACTGAGCATCTACACTATATTAAATGCTTTGCCCTTAGTGTCTCACTTAATTTGGATGACTAACCTATATGATAAATATAAATTCATTTATTGCACTAATATTCATAAAATGCCTACTATATGCTATATGCTATTATCCCCCCTTTTAATTTATCTGTTTGTTGCAGGGTCTCACTATACAGCTTGGATTCATGGTGATCCTTCTGTTTTCAGTCTCCCCAGTGCTGGGATTATAGTGTGTACCACTATGCCTGGGATGCTGGCTGGCTCAGCCCGCCCTGGGGTCAGGGCTGGCATGGCATATGGTATCAGGGATGGAACTACAGTCCCTGTGCTTGCCTAAGCAGGTGCTTTACTATGCTGAGCTATGTCACTGGGCCTGTTGTCCCATTTTTAATATGGGAAATGGAGGGTGAAACAAGTCAAGTAATTTTCCTTGGGTAGCACAGTGACAGGGTAGGAGGCTAGGGGCTGGGTACAGTCCAGTGGGAGAGCACATGTCACTCATGCAGGTAGCCTGGGTCTTAACCCCCGGCATCAAAACCAAAACAGTAACAAAAAGAAAAAAGCAGAACCCCACAACAAACCTAAGACTGTGCTCTGGATACTATAGCTTAAACAAAAGACCACTTTTATAATTTATCAAAAACCTGTGTATATTTATCATGTATAAGATTTCTTTTGAGTTATACATACATTGTGAAATGATAAATGAATGATGCGTTTTTAGTTCTTTCATAAAAACAGATGGAGGATAATACTTGTTTAATAATAATGCAGATAAACATCTTTTCCTATAAATACAGGATTCTAGCTTGGGGCCAACCAGCATATCAGTAATCCTCCCTCTTCTGGCATCTCCCTGGTTATGGTAGCTGTGTGGTAACTGTGTAGCTGACCACGGGGCTTCTACATC
Organism: Ctenomys sociabilis; assembly: GCA_004027165.1. NCBI lineage: Eukaryota > Metazoa > Chordata > Mammalia > Rodentia > Ctenomyidae > Ctenomys > Ctenomys sociabilis. The sequence goes on along the minus strand of PVKA01000140.1, from coordinate 168,469 downwards.
CTTCATAGAGCACAAGACAGGCTTTTTACAAATAACAGCCCAACCCCTACACCAGGTGGGCTTGGGTGATAAGGTTAGGGGAATGGCAAGAAGTTTCCATAGAGGTACATACCGGATTCACAGCTGAATAGTAGGCCCAGGCCCGACAGGCTGAGCCATGGTTCTCTGGCCCTGACCGATCAGTGGCATGCCATACATACGTATAACTGCTATTGGGCTGGACAGCGTTATCATCCTTAAACCACTCTGGAGACTCATCTTCATAAGTCTTTCCTTCTGATGATTTCTCATAGGCCAGGCCATGCACATGAAGAGAATATGGTCTAGATGCTAAATTTTTAAAGTGAACCTAGAAAAAAGAATGATCTACAAATGTACTTAAGTTTAAACAAAAATCCAAACCAAGGCTTGGCACAGTGGTATATATCTGCAGTTTGAACTGCCAGAGAGATTGATGCAGGAGGAGAATAAATTTGGGGCCGATTTGGGCAACTTACTAAGACATTGTCTCAAAATACAAGAAAAGAACCTGGGATATAAGAGCCCCAGGCTCAAACTGTTCACTAAGATAGATAGATAGATAGATAGATAGATAGATAGATAGATAGATAGATAGATAGATGATGGATAGATAGATAGATGATGGATAGATAGATAGATAGATAGATAGATAGATAGATAGATAGATGATGGAGGGAGGTTGAAAAGGATGGCATAGGCCCAAAAGTGTAAACAGGATTTTGAAAGAAATGACCAGGATCTACAAGAGCCATGGGAAATTTGCTTACTGTGTGAGGGCATAGAGACCTTCTTACTTATATACTAGTTCTCTTTAACTTCAGCTCCTTCTTCTTCTTTTTTTTTTTTTTTTTTTTTTTTGTTAAAGAAAACAACAGGAAGTTACAATAGTTTTCAGCACTTACAAAACATGAGATCATTGTTTTTTGTCTGGAAGACTGCCAACTGACTTAGCACACAGACTGTGAAAAAGCTTGTAATTATATGTTAATTCTGGAAAATAAATCACTTACACCTCTTTTGCTACTTTCCTTTCACCTTTCTAACCTCTGGTGCTTGTGGAAGTTCCTTTGCTGACCTTGGTAGCACTCAGCAGTTGACTTACTTGGATGACATCATCTACTTCGGCTCTAATAAGAGGACCGAGAAGGCCGAGATGCTCTTCATATTCGCCCCGAGGGTCGCGTTTGGTAAAGGTGCTATCTAGGTACTTGCGGAAAACGACTTTCTTGTACATGGTATCTTTTTTAATGTCATCACTGTCTTCATTATCCATTGCACTGAAATGATAACAACAGGTTTTGTTTAAAAGAAGAAATGAAAGTCTGCTCAAGGAATTCAGGAAATTATGTTTGTTTCTAAATATGGTATCTAGCTTAAAGTCTTTTCTAAATCCTTCATGGACAAATTAATGAACATATAAATGAATGAAACTATAAGCCAGTAAATGTTTTCTTAACTCCCATCTCAGGTATTTGCTAGACAAACCTCACTATGATCCTTTAGATTAGGTCAAGACTCTTGTATCATTCCTTGTATTTCTATAGTATTATTATAGTATATGTAGTAAATTCCTGTAAGTATTCATACATCCATCCATATATATGTGTATAGTCACATGTGATATATATATATTTTTTTCCAGTTGTAAGGCTATCTATTAATATATGACTCTGCCACTAGGGTACAGCGTAAGGTCAGATATTGTGCCTAGTTTGCTTATAATACTTTTTGTAATGTTCAGCATATCGTCTGGCATGTAGTAGGTAGTAGGCACTTAATAAAATTTTGCCCCCAACATATAAATTAATAATTGAGTCTAATTGTATATAACATAATTTCTAACATCAAAGGTAGACAAAGCCATTCAGTAGGACCATGCCAGATCTTGGGGCTGCCAAGTAACAATGGTCAGCTGAATCAGAAGGTCACTTCTATGAAGGCCAGTGGATGGATGAGTGTTTTTCACCCTGAGAATGGCCACTCTACATTATTCCAAAGCTCTTTTTTTTAATAATGGGGATTGTTGCAGTAGTAGGGCTTTCACACTGAGCTATACCCCAGCCTTTTTTATTTTGAGATAGGGTATTTCTAAGTCACTAAGTTGCCCAGGCTGGCTCAAACTTGTGATCCTCCTGCCTCAGTCTCCCAGAATTCTGGGGTTGCAGCTGTGTATAGCCTCACCCAGCTTTTCCCAAGCTTTTTGACATTACTCTGGGCAAAGATGCCTTGCATATGATCCTAAAATGAAAGTAAGAAGAGAAAAAAATAGACAAATGGGATTGTTCCAAGATTAAAATGATTATACACAACATGGCAAAGAATCAACAGAATAAAAACACAATCTGTGTAATGAGAGAAAATATGTATAAACCATATATTAATAAAGGCCCATGTAAAATAGAAGAAAGTTCAAACAATTCAATATCATAAAACCAAGCACCTTGATTTAAAAATGGATAAAGAACCAGTGTATATTTCTCAAAGACATGCAAATTTTCAACGGGTATATGAAAAATGCTGAAAATTACCAATAATCAAAGAAATCCAAATTACATGCACAATGAAGTATTACTTCATAACTGTTAGGATGGCTGCTACAGAAAAGACAAAAGATAAACATTGGCAGGATATGGAAAAAAGAGAACCCTTGTACCTATTGGTGTGAATGTAAATTAGTTTGTACCATTATAAAGAATCTAAGTGTCTAACAATGGATAAATGAATGAAAAAAAATATGGTTTATGTTCACAGTGGAATACAATCAAGCCTTTAAAAGAAGGCAGTTCTGTCATTTTAACACCATGGAGATCTTCTGAAGTTTTTTTTGTTTTGTTTTGTTTTTGTTTTTGCAGTACTGCAAAACTCAGGACCTGTGCTTGCAGACAAGTACTTATTCTACTGAGCTGTCTTCCTGGCCCAATCTTCTGTTAAATAAAGTAAGACAAACACAGAAAAGCAAATACCACAGGATCCCACTTATGTGTGACATTTAAAAACACTGCATATGTGTTAAAGAGCTTAACTTAGTTATTTTGCAATTTATATGTACATCAAAACATCATGTTCAACACCATAAATAAAAGCAAAGAACAACAAAAAGCTATGGCATACATCTTAAAGAGTACTATGTAGCAATAGAACAAATTGACTATTGATATATACAAAAAAATGGATAATTCCCCAGAGAATTATATTGAATAAAAAAATGCTGACCCCCAAAGTGTGTATGTTGCACAATTCCATTTGTGAAATATTCTTGAAATGGCAAAAATGATAGGAATGGAACTCAGAGTAGTAGTTTCCAGGGGTAGAAGGGATATGGTAGGGAGGGGATAGATGTGATTATACAAGGACAAGAGGGATTTTTGTAGGGATGAAAAGGCTCTGTATCTTGATACATTGGTTGCGATGTAATAGTTTTAGAAGCTGTTATCACTGAGAAAAACTGGGTAAAGGATATGAGGAATCTCTGTGTTTTGTTCCTCACAATTATATGAACTTACAGTTATCTCAAAATAAAAGGATGTTTATATATATATATATATAATATTATTTCCCCAGGTAGCTCATCAGCTTAATCTGGGACCAAAGCATGTCAGATTCTCCTGCTGACTCTCACCTTGCCCAAGTCTTTGGAAATAATCCAGAGCTCATCCATCAAATCTATAATACATATTACACTCCATGATTCATCAAAAGAAAATCTTATTAAAACGCCTGCTTTCTACTCTCTTCCCTGCAAACCTCATCCATCTGAGCTATGGTTGTTGCATATAGTTTCACAGAACATGCTGGGATAGGCAAAGCAACCTTGTCTGTCATAAAACAAACAAAAGAACAAAAGCAGGCTGCACACTTGGAATGGGATACGAGTTTGAAGGAACTGGTTCCACCTCTTTACACTCTGCATACTCCCAATTCTGTCTCCCACAGGGCCTGGCTCGGAAGTTCTTAAATAACAAACAATTCTTACATAGTAGTTGGTGCTATATTTAAGCCAGAAGTCATAGAAGATAATATTTTGAGCAGAGTTCTAATGTAGAAACCTCAGATCTAAAATGAATGAGTTAATGCGTACTAATCACCCCAAAGATAGTTTGCCTACTCTAATTATATTTTGTTTTGTTTTTGTTTTGTGGTACTGGGGGTTGAACCCAAAGCTTTTGTATTGAGCTACTTCCCCAGTTCATTTCAATTTTTTGAAAAAAAAGAAGTATCAAGACAAGATCTTGCTGAGTTGCTAAATTGCCAGGTGGGCTCAGACTTGTGAGTCTCCAGCCTCAGCCTCAGATTGCAGCTCACTTTGGCTTCTAATTGGTGGGGACAGTTTTTGTAAGAGCTGTAGACAGTTTTTGTGCAGTCACGAGGCTGTCTTCTTGTAAACATTTGTGTCTCTGTGAACCTTCCATTGCCCAAGGTTTGCTTCTTTCCTCCTCTCTCTGTATCGCTCTGAATATAGAGCCCAGCCCAATATAACTTTCTAGCCCAATCTGACTTTCTACCCTTTATCAATAATGACTTTTTTTGGTGGAACTGGGGATTGAGCTCAGACCCTTGCGCTTGCCAGGGAAGTACTTATTCCACTGAGCCATCTCCCCAGCCCCAGCAATAATAATTTGAAAATGATCTTTTAAGAAATCTGGATCCCTTAGTAACTTTGCATTGTAAACAAGTAAATTCAAAAGGAGATCTGTATATCAGGATTTGGTTTTAAAGCCAATTTTAACTATATCATGTTGATTATCAGAAAGCTATAGATAGGTTAAGCTCTGCACTGGAGCAAAAAAAGGGGGTAGAAACATCTGTAATAGCAGAAAGAAAGAAGGGGGCTTTATTTACATTAGGATATCACAGACTTATCACTGTGATTATTCTCTTATTATCCAGGTATTGTCCAAATTAGAGAAGCTAATTTTTCTTTTTTTGGTACTGGGGAATTAACTCAGGACATTGCACTTCCCAGGCAAGCATTTATTCTACTGAGCTATCTCCCCATTCCCAATACAATTGTTGGATTGACAAAGAAATAGTATAGGCCAAATTGCAATATGGGAACTAAACTATATTCTACAAAATTTTCCTAGAATTATTTTCCTAGACTATTATAATTTTCTTTTTAGCAGTAATGAGAACATTTTAATATAAAGGGAGAAAATTAGCCCAACCTTTGTGCAAATTCTGCATAATCCCAGGATATTTCTTCAGCAGCAATGTAATAATATTTTCTATTTCCCTTGTTGCTGCGGAGGTACCATGCTGCAATGTCATCAGGATTTCTTGAAAAGTTGATGTCTGTCCTCCTATCAGTTTGATAGGGGTTATCATAGGTCACATAATCAATTTCAGCATAGTCTTCTTCAGTGATTTTGACTTCTTTTCGTGGAATAATCTCAATGTAATCTCCATCATCTCCACTGAAGCCCACTACAACCCGTGGATTAAACTCATTTGATATAAGTGTGTCATTGAATATGGGAGATAGAAGAGGAGATGGTGGCGTGTAATTAAGATCTGGATAAGGAAGAGTCTGATTAAATTCTGAAAGAGGCAATAATATACTAGACTCAGAAGGGTAAGATATCTGACCAAGGTCTGAAGTAGGTGTTGTTTGCCTGAAATTCGGAGGAAGAGTTGTTTCAGTAATATCTGGAGAGAGAGTTACCTGGCTAAGGCCAAGGGAAGGAGTTTTCTGGTTGAGATCTTGAGAGGACGTTGTCTGACTAAGGTTGTGGAGAAGTTTGGTCTCACCAAGTTCTGGAGACAGAGGTATCTGACTGAGATCTGGGGAGGGGGATATCTGACTGAATTCTGAAGAAAGGTTGGTCTTACCAAGTTCTGGAGATAGAGGCATTTGGCTGAGATCTGGGAAGGGGGATATCTGACTGAAGCTTGGAGTAGGGCTGGTCTCAAGTTCTGGGGGTATAGGCATCTGGTTGAGGTCTGGGGATGAGGTCATCTGACTGAGTTCTGAAGAAAGTTTGGTTTCACCAAGTTCTGGGGATAGAGACATCTGATTGAGATTGGGGAAAAGGTTGACCTCATCAAGTTCTGGAGAGAGGGGCATCTGACTGAGGTCTTGGGAGGGAGTCTTCTGACTGAGGTCTGGAGAAAGGCGAATCTCACCAAGTTCTGAGGATAGAGGTTTCTGAATGAGGTCTGGGGAAGGGGCCATCTGACTGAAGTTGGGAGAAAGTGTGGCTTCACTAAGTTCTGAGGATAGAGACATTTGATTGAGATTGGGAGAAAGGTTGACCTCATCAAGTTCTGGAGAGAGGGGCATCTGGCTGAGCTCTGAGGAGAAAGTCATCTGACCTTGGCTTGGAGAAGATGGTTCACTGAGCCCTGAGGCTGTAGTTAGCTGCCAAGCTTCATGTTCCTGGGCATGGGATAACTGATCAATGTCAACAGGGTATAACTCCTGGCTTAAGTCATAGCTGAGCATTTGGCTGGGCTCTGGAGGGGAGGATGTATGACTAGGGTTGGTAGTGGAGTGCATTTGATCAGAGTCTTGAATAAGAGATGTTTGATTGTGTTCCTCTGGGGGAACTGTCTGATAAAGATATAAAGGGAAAGTTGTTTGACCAGTGTCATTTGGTGGGCTCAGAGTATGGTCAGGAAGTGAGGCTAATTGGACATTGATAGAGGGGAGTGTTTGATTGAGGTCTGTGGGCAGAGATGTTTTATTGGATTTATAGAGTAAAAATGAATGCTTAAGTTTAGTGTTTGAAAATGTGGTGTAGTGAGCTCCTTTGAGGGAGTGAATGTCCGTTGATGAGAGCGGAATATGGTGTGCAAGCTTTGGTTCCCTTTTCTTTTTTCGTGTTCTGATGAGTAATGGTCTCTCCTTCAACTCCCTATTTTTTCCATGCTGTTTTACTTGTAGAGGTTCGTATCTAAATCCAGAATATTTTGGGTGGTGACTCTGCTTTCCTGGCTTGTTTTCAGATGGCATGCTTTCTTTCCAAGTGCTAGAGACATTCTGGGGGCTGTTCAGAAACTCATTAACAGTCATATCTTCATCATTATCTTGGATTATTTCATAGCTACCTTTTTCAGAAACCACATGCCATTGCCCATCCAAAGTCTTTGATGGCTTCTTTTGCTTTAAGAGTAACAGAGCACTGGGAAGATCCTCCCAGGTTCCCATTCTTGAAGAAGTATTGTCTTGATTTGAATGTTTCTCAGTTTTATAGGCTGGTAATTTCATCCAGGAAAACTTGTGCTTTGTTAATTGTTTTCTTTGTGCCCTAGATTCTTTGTGTTTAGCATGTTCTCCATTTCTGAATCCCTTTGCACTTAGTAGGCTTGTCAGTCTGACATCTGACAGGAGAGAATCTTCTATCTCATCTTCAGAATATGAGCTGGAATAATCTTCTGTAGAAGAGTTAACAACTGGGTTTTTGTCTGTGCCACTGAGGTGTTCCAGGTGACCAGCTATGGAGGTTTCTGCATTAGAAAGGGTTTTCTGAGATTCTTTGAAGTTATTCACAATGGTTCTTGAGAATGAAGAACTGGAGTCTAGAGCTACATCTGTACTTGGAGAAATGAGCTCAGAGCCGTTCTCCAGAGCAAGGGCAGTGAGATTGAATTCATCTTCATTTTCAGCAAGGGACAAATTTCTGAATGACCTAATTCCTAAAGATGAAGCCAGGCTTTCCTGGTAATCAGCATCTGGATCAATCTCCTCAAGTTCATTTTCTGAAGGAGAGTGTATTTTCCGTACATCCATGGGTGCCAGTGTATGAGGTTCATAAATCTCATATGTATTTTCATAATCTTCCCGGATACATTTAACATCCCTGAATCTCAGTCGGAGGTTTCTATTGTTTGGACTGGAATTCAGGGTAGTCAACATCCAAGTTCCTTCAGAAGAGAGACAGAGAGAAGGCTGAAAGTCCAAGAAAATATGTAAAAAACACTAGGATCCATTATAACACATAATATTTTTTTAAAAAATGTATTTAGTACAGGGTCTACAAGGTTTCACTATGTAGATTGGACCATAGAGATCCTTCTGTTTTCAGCTTCCCAAGTGCTGGGATTACAGGCTTGCCCCACCATACCCAGTCTCAGTTGCTGACTCAGTGCACCCCAGGGGAGGGGCTGGCACAGCCCACTGGGGATTGAATCCTAGCCCCTGCATTCTGCCTAAGCAGGCACTTTAGTCTGCTGAGCTGTTTTGGCTGGCTCCAAACAAATAATTTTTAATAAAATTTATTCAGATATACCCAAGTGTGACCTGTGGACCACTGAGGACCACTAGTACTGTGTGAACTATCAGTTACTGGCACACATAGCTGTAAGGTGAGAAACTAGGGTTTTTTCTTAGGACTTTGATATTGCTTGAAATACAAGAACATAGTACACCTACCTCACTTAACAGAATACAGACTAAAAGTATTGGTGGAGGGCTGGCAAGATAGTTTAGCAATCTAAAGGCCCTGCTTAGGCAAGCTTAGGCAAGCACAAGGACTGCAGCTCCATCCCTGATATCACATGCCATGGGAGCTCCCCCACCCCACCAAGAGTGGGCTGTACCAGCCACCAAAAAGAAAAGAAAAGGTCTTGGTGGAGATTAGGAAGAATAGAAAAGTCAGCAAGATATTTTAAGAGTCATTGTTTTAGAATATATTAAGAATGAGATGAGGGCCGGCCAGACAGCTCAACAGATTAAAGCACTTGCTTAGACAGACGCAGGGACCAGGTTCAGTCCACAGCCTGCCATGCTGTCCCTGTCCCTGGGGTGTGCTGAGATGGTTGTGCATGCCTGTAATCCCAGCACTTGGGAGGCTAAAAACAGGAGGAGCACTAGGAGTCGATTTGTGTAGTGAGACCCTGCAGACTGTGTACTAAATATATTTAAAAAATTGGGCTGAATCATGAATAAAGGCAACCTTAAATATCTGGTTTGGGAGCTGGAGTTAGGATGATGATGATGACAGTTATTCACAATAAGTAAGAAATAGGTATTTCTGAAAAATAATTTAGAAATTAAATTGGGGACCAGAAAAATCTAGAATGTCTTTGAAATAGTATGAGTCACTGACACACTGACAATTTCTTGAGATGCCTTCAAGAGCTCCCACTTATTGAGTGTTAGGCCCTTGGCCTATAATTAATGGCCAAATAAACTCTGAAGTGCTACTGTATGTTTTTAGGTGAATAATTTGAGGTTCATGGGCCCAAGCAATTTGTCCTAGATTAGAAGAGATTGAACTATGGAGCAGGATTCAAACTCAGGTCTTTACTTCAAAGCTGTCCATAAAGCAACCTCTGGAGCACTCTGTTTGATAATTGTTAATGCTAGAGTAGACAGAGTCTTACACTATTTGAAAAATACATTCTGATCAATGAAAAGCTCCTTTATTGCTGAAACATTCAGGCTACTTCCTTGTCTTTCTGCTATTGTATGTCTTTATTTCCCTCTTGGCTCAGAGATGTATAAAGGCAGCTCCATAAAAGAGCTGGACCTAGGTAAGTCAACACTTACCCAAACAGAAATGCTGGAAAGCAGTGAAAGGAAAGCCTGCAAGAGGCTGGGAGAGACCCCGGGAGTAGCAGTCACCTGGAAAGCTTCAGGAATCCCTTCAGACCAGAAGCCAAAGTCAGCAACCTCCCAAGTGTCCAGGTGCCTACTCACCAACATTATCCATTGTGACAGTCACAGACTCTCCATGCATGGGAAAGAGGGTTAAGGTGTCCTCATGCCTCTTTCCATAGATAAACGAGTGCCCAGTGAAGTGAATGGTCAGGATTTCATCCTGAGTGCCCACACTGCAGAAGTGCCACTGCACAGTGTCTTCAAAGCAGAACCCTAGAGTATTTATACTCTCAGGCACAAAACCATTGATAGCTGGAAGAGAAGAATCTATTAAACTGCCAGGCCTGTGCTAACCAAAGAACATGTGTCTAATTATACCTAAGGTAGAGGTCCCAGTGTTAATTTGGTTGTGTCAAACCAGTGACTATCCAAGATAAGCTGTAACAGATCTAATGTGACTTGAAGTTCATATTCACACCTCTCAAAGGAGAGCTTATTCCCCTGACTTGGCCAGTAACATAATGCCAGGATGAAGACAGAGCCTTTCATTTGCATAGGTTTATTTGCTCATTTTTTTTTTTTGTACTCTGTGCTTTGCTTTTAAAGATATCCTTAGAATCAAATTAGAATACTGTCTAGAGTAATTCTATCTGCAGGAATATAATAATAGGAAAATCCATCTTCATGAAACATTAAGTCATTAAAAATGAATTTTCCTAAAAAAAGATTATTTAGCATATTCTGTCTTTGTATTGTCACTTTGCATCATCTATGTAAACCACAGTTTTCAATCAGGTATTGCATTCATAGTTTTCATTATCTTTAAAAGAGACACTGCTTTAGGCTATACCTCAATTACTTTATATACTAACCATGATAAACTGTTAAAAAAATGTAATTTCTAGAAAGGTAGGGCCTCGCTTACTCTTATAGTCCTAATACCAATGTAATGTCTGACACTTAACAGATTTTTAGCTGGGCATTTAACAAACACATGTTGAATCACTAAAATATTGTGTTATTAATTTATATCCCATTCTAGATGCTTCCTGCCTAGTCTAGAACAACTACATTGTCCAGTGTGGTAGCCAGGGGCTACCAGTGGTTGTTGAACAATTGCAATGTTGGTGGACAACATTGTAATATGATATCAGAATAACATACACACTGGATTTCAAAGATGATAATAAAGTAAATATCATTCATTTTTCTACTGATTATATTTTTGAAATGATGGTAGCTAGAACATATTGAGTTGAATAAAGCATATTAGTAAAATTAGCTTCAATTATTTCTTTTGTTTTTTAATGTGATTATCAGAAAATATAATTTCTCTTGTGCAGCACTAGTTTAGAACTATGGAAGACTCATTGCTGAAATGAAATTATATTAAGAAAGCTGAGAATAATACCCTGTATGAAATTATTTGTCACAGCACCTCTCAGCTCTGATAATCCCCAGTTGTCAGTCATCTGAAATCATGTGAATAGGGCTGGGGAGATGGCTCAGTAGAATAAGTGCTTGCCTGGCAAGTGCAAGGGCCTGAGTTCAATCCCCAGTTCCTCAAAAAAAAAAAAAAAAAAAATCACATGAACAGACCATGCAGAAGTCATCCTCTTAGATATGATTATTTACTTTTCAGTGGTGAGGAAGGTGGGTCCTGACTTTTCAGAGCCAGGGACCCTGGCTGTGCTGGAGATTTTTGCTTCCAGCTGCCACGTTGAAATTTTTCTTAGACTTCTTAATAGCAGTAACATGGAACTATAGCAAATTCTGAACTTCCTGCCTCTGAACTTATCATTGACTTCTGAACTTACCACTGACTTCTTCACAATGCTTTGTTTTTCAGGACTCTTGGGTCTCCAGACTTACTTGCTTTACTCTGATTTGATGACCCAGTTTTGGATTACTTATTTTGTTTCTTCCCAGGCTTTAAATAAAGAATACTCATCCTGTACTGCAGATCCGCAGATACTGCTGGCCACGACCTACAGCACCATCTGCCTGCCTTGCGCTCTGCCTGGAGTGTGCGCACATGCAGTACATTGAAATCAGATCAAGTCCACTCTAAGGATAACTGCATTTTAAACTTGTTTAAAAGATAAAGGGCCTTAGTTGTTGTAGTATCACCCAGGAACTTCATCAACAAGCTCTTGAACTAGTAGTGAAGATAAGACAGCTGTTCTTTGGTGAGTACATTCTTGTGTATGTCTCTATTTGTAGACACAGGCGTACTTCAACCAACTGAATGAACAAATGATGGATACAAAACAGTGATCTGACTTACTGCTCATTATGTTTGACTGATAAAACTTGGGGTCATCCCGTTTCACTGTTTCAGGATTTTCACAGAACTTGTTGATATTGTCCTCGATATACCAGCTCTTGTTCTCATCAAACACAGCAAACACAGCCTGCTGCTCAATGTCCGCTGCCCTCTGGAGGAAGGAGGGGCTGTTTTTAGTGATTAATGCACTAGCTGATTGCTTGTGAATGCCAAGACCTCAGAGGCTCTCGAGGCACTCTCCTTAGGGCCACTGCCACCTCATTATTCAGGCGATTATGAGATCGCCAAGCATTTGTTAGAATTACAGCTAATATATAAGAGAAAAACAGATCGGAAAACCTGAATATCGGAAGATGTTCTCAGGGTAGCACAGTGCTGAAAATTTGTTTATGTCTGAAAGTGAACACCTTTCAATAAGAGTGATTGACTGAATATTTCTCAAATAGTCACAAAAGAATAAAAGATTACAGTGGGAAAGCCTTATGTCTCTCCCTACCCATGTCCTACCTTACCTTAATAGATATGGATCCGTAATCATATTTTTGTTTCTTAAAGCATGTATTTATTTTGTAAGCCTTAAGATCAGACCCCTTTAATTATTGCTAAGCCCAATTAGAAATTTTGGTAAAGACTATTGTTCTTGAATGAGGATAAACAGATTACTCTCTTTGTTCACATTCTTTTGTATAATTTAGCCTCACTAGACAAAGACTATTAACAGAGGTCAACATCACTAGAAACTGCATCTCCAAAGGCATTTTATTTCTGGGAATTTCTCCTATTTCTCTGTATTGTAAGTCTCTAAAATAAGAAAGTTGCTTCTAGAGCTGTATACTTTTACCTGGTGGTGTCTCACTCATGCCCCCACAGCACACTACAAAAATTTTAGGGAGGACTATCACAAAGAGAAGAAGTTAGGAGAGGCAGAGTGATTTATTCATTACACAGTCAATAAAAATAGACCTAGGGTTTGAAACTAAGCCAAAATGCAGTATCGCCATTAAATAATTGCCTCAGGAAGTGAAAATCCAAATGAAAACACACAAGGCAAAAAAATTAGCCAGAATGACAAATGTTATCATATAGGTTAAAGAATAACCAATATGTACTGTTGTTTTGAAGAAAAAAGCCCCTTTGCTGAGTAAGGAAATCTATTTGTTCCACCTATAAGAAATGTCTAAAAATTTTCCCCATCTATTTTTTTATTACTATATGTTTGTGGTACATAATAATTATAATGACCCTGGGGACTTTGTACACATATATTGCTTCTTAATTTCTAAAAGATTATCTCAAGAATAAAATACCTGTATGCCTCGCATATCCAAGGATCTGCTCTTGCAAATTAGAAGAAGCCCTATCAGGCCTGAGGCAATGTCCCTGGTGACATCTACATCACTGTAGTATGGTCTTGTCAAGCACTGGGCATCACTGTCTGTAGGTTCATCAGAATCGAGGATGTTCCATTTGTAAGTATAAGTTTCCCCAGGCTGAACTGCTCGGACCATGGTGTGGTTGCCTGGAAAGAATTGGAAGCAACATGGCTTTCATTTGGAAAATTATTTTAGTATTATAAACATTTTATCTTAGTTCTCACTAGAACTAAATTAATGTTTGGTAAAGATATTCTTTTTACATTTAACACTACCTACTGTGATAAAAAATATGCTGAATGTTTAAATGTTTAGAAACTCATTACAGTAAAAGACACATACCGTTTTTCCCCCTTTAAAATACTCTGAGTTGCTCTGAATATACTTACCATTTTTATCACTTTCTGAACCAGTTCTAGAAGTGCTCTGTCCTGAGCATCTTTAATTGTACTATCATGATTGCCTTGATGTCCTGAGCTGATCAGAAATGTTTACCTTTCATGATCATTTTGACTTTGTAAAAGAGCCAGAAGCTTCTTGGTACCAGATCTGGTGAATTCAGGGGTTGAGGACACAGTGTAATGGTTTTATCTGACAGAAATGACTGTAAACATTTTGAATGGATTCAGGACATTGAAGGGGCCATGAGAAGACATTCACAAAAGAAGACTTCCAGAACTGCTTCAGAAAGTGGCAAGGACAATGGGATGAGTGTGTCCAAAGTGGGGAGGGATATCTTTTTTTTTCTGTATTTTAGGGAATGGTCTACAGGGTGTTCAGGGTCTCACTACTAGAATGGACTGTTTACAGACTCCCAAGATCTGAGATTATAGGCCCCTGAGAAACCACGTCCAGTCTCAATTGCTGTTTCAGTGTGCCCTGAGGGCAGGGCCGGCACAGCAGGCCAGGGGATTGAATGGGGGGCATATCATGAGGGAGGATGAATAGCACTGTGCCTTTTATTATGTTAAGTTTTTTAAATGTTTTATTTCAGCATTCATTACTTTTTTTAGTTTGTTTTGTTTTTAGTCACACTTCATATAAGACTTCCAGAGAACATGTAATCATTTAATATTGCTCCACTAGAGGTCACTATGACACTAATATAGGATATTGTACTGTATTTTGTAACTACAGACAAGCAAACTCTTTGAAGTGAGCAGAGCTTGCTTGGATTTTTAGGACATCACTATATGCATACTGCTGACTGCACTAGTTACACTATGTGCAAAGGGGGCAACAGAAAAGCATAGCAATGTCTGGAGTCGCTGCTTTCTTTCAGTAGAAGTAAAAGATTCCTACCTGAGGTGGAGGAAGAGTTGACTTTGTCTTCATAAGGAGAGAAGGTCACTCCTTGAGGGTAAATGCTATATGGGCGACTGGCTGTATTTTTGAATACAATCTACAAAATTAAATCAAATATATTATTTCAAGATTTAAAGTCACTCATGACAGTTAATGCAGGATGTTAGTTTTTTGTATTTACCTCTCTCTCTCTCTTTCTCTGTGTGTGTGTGTGTGTGTGTGTGTATGTGTTTGCACACATTAAATGGGAAAATTAGTTCTGTTTATGTGGTCAGCAGCTTCCACTGTGTGGTAAGAAATCTCTGAGAGAGTTTAATTGATGTGTGAAGGTAGAAAATACAGAAGTCTGAATTTAGAGGGCAGGATAGGAGAAATTATATTTTCTTCACAGTGTACTATCTTAACCAAGCTGATTGCTCTCTCCCTACCTTGGTCTTTCAGCTTGGTCACATCTCCCTCTGAATCTGCTCCTTCTCTCTAGATCACAATCTCCCTGTCCTGTCTCCTAGATCTCCCAGGAGCCCTGCTATTGAAGCTTTCTTCGGTTGGATAGCCAGATCCTAATTCCTAAGAATGTGTGTTTACACTTGCTAAGAGCACCTGGAAAGGACTGGAAATGAGGGGAGGGCAAAGGACATACAATCCTAACATTTTTATTGTTTTTTTTTTTTTTTTTAATGAACAGAATAGGCTTTGTGTAAGGCAGTGGAGGTAAACCTATGACACGTGTTTTTTTTTTTTTTTAAGGCAAAAGATGTTAATGTATGAGTTATTTCTTCTAAATTAAAACCTCAGCATTCAGATTTAATTGTAGTGTTGGTACATTGAGATAAGTAAGTGCTTTGGGGTTACAGTTTGGACACTCAGTGTCTAAAAGGTTCACCATTGCTGGTCTAAGGCATGATTCCCACTGGAATCCTAGCTGGGTACAGTAATCTTCACAAGAGAACCTTAATCTTCTTCTTGGTTGGTTACCAAAACCTGTGAAACACCCTTAATCTGCAGATTATCTGCACTCTAGATCTTGCCAGTTATCATACCCTTCATTTCTCTGTTCTTTTCTATCTTGCTGTAGTGGTGTGAGGTAATATCTAAAGAATATCAACAAGGAGAGCTCCACGGTCTTGGTATACATCTAACTTTACTTTTACATTAAACAGCCACATACCATATTACAGAATTGTTTAGCATCAACTGTGCTTACTGTTATATTCTCAGTGACAATGAGAAATATAATTTTAAAAATACGGCCAATTTTTAAAATCTGTAACAGTTGTAGGAACTTGTCAAGGCTGTCAACAGCTGTGTCATGCAGCACTCTCACTAGAAGGAGGCTTAGAGGAAATTCCTGTGAGGCTTTGGTATCAGGGCAAACTGCTTCATTTACAGATGTGTAAATCTAGCTCAGATGGATTTTCCTTTTACTTTGGCCACTATGAAACCTAGGACCAATTTCAAACCTAGCCTCAGATCACACGGTATGGATTTCTTTATACATAGTTGGGGCTTTATTTTCTTTTTGTCCTATATCATTTATCACCCCAATATACTGACTGTCATTATTTATAATTTGTAATCTGCCCCAGATTCCTGTAATATTAAGTAGGTTATAAATAAATGCAAATACTAAATTAAAGCTAAAAGCTACATTTGCACTTAGAATTATACAAATACCCTTTTCTTTTAAATATAAACAAAAATATATACTGCTAATACACCATTCACTATTCAATTTCTTCCATGCTTCTGAATTTCTGTTACTTACCTTCAGTGTGTCTCTGACCTGGGCTCTGATAATAGGGCCCAAAATCCCATTTTGATGAATGCGATTGTCTATGCGTTTGGTGAAGGTCTCATCTTGGAACTGTCTGTAAACAACTTTCTTATAATGTTTTCCAATTTGGTTTGAGAAATTATCCAAGTGCAGAGATTTGTATGCTCTTAAAGTGGAATGAAATAATAATAATTTAAAAATTAAAATACTTCCTCAAGTAGCGACCCAAGTAGTACTGGAAAATCCCTTAGAATAGATGTCTCTAGATCTACACTGGCTGAAAGGGTAGGATGTACTAGGAGGGTTTTTAAGATGTCTTTCCTATCACTTAGTTTGTGATACTCCTTCTGGCTTTCTAGATATTTCTACATCTCCAAAACCATCTCTCCCACCTCCAAAAGGTTTCACTATCTTTATTAGCTCCAGTCCTGTGCTGCTGGGCTACCTGGCCACCATCCACCCAGTCCTAGTGCTGGCTGAAAGCAACCTCCTCTGCCCAGCTTCTGCAGCTATTGAGACAGATGACATCCTGCAGTAGCAACATCAACCACTTCCTTTGGTTACTGCCATAGTTTGTAAAAGCAAAACTCCATACTACAGTATCTAATTCATGTATTTGTTTTGTACAGTGAAAAACACTGATTGCCACCAGAGTCACCAAATATCTCAGTTTTGTCACTACCTAGTCTTAGCAAATTTTCTCTTTTGTTCTTTTCCTTAGTTTAGTTTTTTAAAATAGGAAGTACAGTCACACAATTTTTACATCAGTTAAAACTCTCATATCTGATACCCTCCTTGAATTTTCTTAATTTTAGCTGTACAATTATAGAATCTTTATGGAAACATATGTAAATAGGACTCACAAATATGCAAATATAAATATTGTTACTCCCAACTCCTTCAGCAGAAGACCACTATTTATACCTCTGTACCACCTCTTAACTATTTAATAGTACATTTTGGGGGACTTTTTATATTTGTCTATAGAGAATGTTTTCATTCTTTTGTTGTGCAGATGAATAATATTCCATTATGTGGATGTATTATTATTTCATAAATTGGCTTCCTATTGATGGAGAGTTCAGTTTGTTTTGAATTTTATACCCAAGTGCAATGGTGAATGTCCAATGCATTATCATCTTACGTATAAATAAGATTTATACAGTTAAACTCCTAGAGTAAGACTGATAGGTTAGAAGCAGAGTAAAACTACTGTATTATAATTTAGATACACGTTGGCAAGTGATACTGCAGGGTGACTTTACCAGTGTCTTTTTCTACCAGCCAGGTATGACACTGCTTGTTTCCCACAGGCTTGTGAACAGATGTGTTAGCTAAGCAAAAACAGTACTCCAATGAAGTTCAATTTGCCTTTCTCTTACTATGAAATAACCTGAGTATTTTCCCAAGTGTTTAAGAGCTATTTGAATGTCCAACTTACTAAATCTGACATAGTCCCTCTTCTACTAAAGAAAGACCAATATGTCTTATTGGACTCAACTGATTTTAGTTGTTGTTGTACATTTCCTTTTGTTTTTCTGCTTTTCGCTTCTTATACTAGGG
The DNA here is from genome assembly GCA_004027165.1 of Ctenomys sociabilis. Classification (NCBI taxonomy): domain Eukaryota; kingdom Metazoa; phylum Chordata; class Mammalia; order Rodentia; family Ctenomyidae; genus Ctenomys; species Ctenomys sociabilis. Next base: position 150,605 of record PVKA01000140.1, on the reverse strand, counting down.
AGACTATACGATATTTACACATGTGTGTCTGGTTTATTTCACTTATGAGTATATGTTCAAGTGGCATCCACTTCAGTATAAATGCTTCAAACTTATCAAAGTGAATGGCATATGCTGCAGGATACTAATCAGGTTTTCTTCTGGATGGTTAACAATCTAAGTTCACAGATCAAAGTTGGAGAAACAGAAGAGCCACAAGGCCAGCCAACATTTTGGCCCTAGCCTTTCAAGGTCAGTGAAGACTCAGGTCATAGGAGAACCTGTACTGCAACATCATGAAACTCAGTTAAGCTCCAAATTTTCTGAACAAGGAGATTATGGAGCCACAAAGGAAAGAGATTGAAGTTCTACAGTGTGCCTGGGGAGAGTCACATGAAGAGAAAACTTTCTCTCAGGCTCTCACAGAGACCAAACTGGTCAAGCACTGGCCATGACTCATCCACATGGATGACACAGACAAAGGATCTACAGAATAAGGTACAGGACTGCAAGATATAAACTGAGGAAACTTCACTGACCTCATAAGAAACATAAAGTACGTGTGTTGGTATATAAGTCTTGCTCCATCTAGGTCTTAACATCCAGCAGAAATGTATAAAAATGAAGTATACATCGCGGGGCCATAATATTAAGCTGAGCTGTAAATGGCTATGGTTGACAACTTCTTCAGATAACTCACTATTGTTGTGGAATGCTGGACTGTGTTGGATTGTGGTGTTGAGTTCAAGCACCTAAGTTCATTGGATGACAATGGAGTGCCCATCTCTGATAGGTGTAGACAAAGGAAGGGGTATAGAAAGGAAGAATCATGATGTGTGTGTATAGACAGTACAGTTGGGATAGGTAACGCTGTGCTTCTACATAATCCTATGAGAGGCAAGATTTGCACTAATGGTGGTTGGACAGGATATTATGTCAGCTTCTAGTACTATAGATAACCACTAGGAAAATAACAAGGTAGAAAGTATTAATTTTGAATGTTTGATGTAATTCAGGTATAAAAAATATACTCAAACAACTACACTCTCTTTCTTTACTGATAAGAGACATATGCTACAATAATGTCTGTAAGCATAATATCATGTATGCACCTTCTACGATACCAAAACATTATGAAAACAGTTTGCAATGTATTAATTTATCAAATCCATCTTGTCAAGGTATCTTAAAACTGTCTCATTGATATTTGTTCTTCAATAAAACAAAAATAAAAATAAAAATAAATATGCTCACCAAAAAAAAAAAAAAAAAAAAAAAAAAAAAAAAAAAAAAAAAAAAGCCCACCAAAAAAAAAAAAAAAAAACAAAAAAAAGAAAGAAGGACCAATATGTGACCTACAGAATTAAAGAGAAAACCTTACAAAGGATCTAATATTATGCAGTATCAAGCCTTCACCTAATGGTAGCTGCTGGGGATATTATTATTGTTGTTATTACATTGTTTTCTTGGTGATTCTAGGGTAATTCAAGAATGATTTGGATAAGAAGGCCTGAAAGTAAACCACTCCATATATTCCCTTGTGAGTTATCTCCTGGTGAGTCTTCACCCCTTCACACTGGGGACCCTAGGAAACATGCCTTAATCCCTTACAAAGTGATGTGAACCCCAAAGACTCACTTGTCCATAGTTGTTGGTATTACAGGTGCATAATCCCACATGATTTCTTCTGCAGCAATGAAATATTCCCACCTCTTGATGTACCGACTCTGTTCAAGGGTTAGTTTCTTAGTAGTCCTGGTTTTCTTTGGACAGTTTATAATATTGATGTGAGCCTGCATGCCAGCTAAATAAAGATAAACAGTGAGAGAGAAGAAGACAAGAAATTATTGATGATCAAGATTCATATTTTTTATTTTTTTGGCAGAACCGGGGATTGACTCAGGCTCTTGTTCTGGCCAGGCAAGCACTATTTTACTGTGTTATCTCCCCAGCCCTAATATTCATATTTTTAAAAGCAATTTACCAAAGTTTAAAAATAACAGTTGCTCGATCTCTGGCACCACATGCCTTGAGGGCCCTGCCTTTGGACACACTGAGCCAGCCACCAAGACCAGGCAGCGTGGTGCATGCCTGTGATTTCAGTGCTGCAGAGGCTGAAAACAGGAGGATCACTACAAGTCTGAGCTGCAAAATTAGATAATAAAAATAACAGCTGCTCAATGAACTTTTGAACATTTTGATTTGGAATCTTTCAATGGACAAATGGAAAGGACAAAAATAAACACCAGTGAGAGAGGAAGCGTTAGAGGAAAATCTTAGAAATGTTCCCTTTGTTTCTTCTGGAACAGAAGGATTTCTTGTTGATTTCCAGACTTTTAAAACCCAGTGACTTAGATTTTTGAATTCTTATTTTTTCTGTTATCTGTCCTTTAGTCTGTAAGGTGATGGTACATGCTTCATGAAATTGTCATTAAAATTAAATAATATACAAAGCATTTGTCCATAATAAATGTTAATTCTAGTTTTATTAATACTAGGAACTTTGTTTTCCAGGGATATTGTGATAATTTCATGATAGTAGTCCTTCACTATTTCATGGCTCAACTTTTTCAGATTCACTGTTTTGTAGGTTTTCAAAAAGTTAAATCTAAATTATTTATCATGGATTTTTGATTACATTGCAGGATTTTGCCATACCATATAGTATACATATGTTGTTAAAATTACATAGGTTTACACTTTTAGAAAATGGTTAAAAACATTAGAAGAATTCTTAGAAGTGTGGGATGCCTGCAAGCAGGCACAGGGGCCAGGGGTTCAATCCCTGGGCCTACCATGCTGGCCCCGCCCCTGAGGTATGCTGAGAGGACAATTGAGACTGGGCACGTGCCTGTAATCTCAGCTCTTGGAAGACTATAAACAGGCAGAGCATTGTGAATCCGATCTAGTAGTGAGACCCTGAATACCCTGTAGACCCTTCCATAAAATACAGGGAAAAAAAGTGTGGGGAAAGGTTTATAAGAGTATGAGAAGGGTTTATAAAGCATATATAATACTAAAATAAATATAACATCGCTACTTCACTGATTTTCACTTATTGTAGAGGTACCTGGAATGTAGCCTCTGCTGTAAGTGAGGGACCACTGTACTTCAAATGTAATTTTGCCTGCTCATTATGAAAAGAAAATGACATGATTCTGTGCAGTATTTCTTCCTCATAACATTCCTTACACACATCATGTATGTAACAAGATGATTTCTTTTAATAGTATTTTTACTCAGACTTGTGTCTTGAGACATAAACCCTCTTCTGAATAGTTTTAAAGAAAAATATTAGCAGGAAAATTATTTTGTTTACATGATACCACATAACCCTTGCTAATTTTTCCCCTCCTGAATTCTCTGACCTTCTTCTCTAAACTTGTCTTTTAGCTGTGATGATACATTTGTTAAATCAAATATATCTCATGGGATCCAAGAATTTTCTTTTCTTTCCATTTCTTTTCTTTCTTTTTGGTACTAGAGATCAAACTCAGCACCTTGGATTTATGCCACTGAGCTATCTCCTTGGCCCCAAGAGTTTTCATGTTAAAACTTTTACACTCTTGGGTAATGTGGTGCTTCTTTAAGTTTACGAATCATAGTCCTTTGGCACTTAGGACGCACGCCCAAGAAAGAGCACCTCGTCATGCATTTCCTTCCTTTTTCTCCTTTCAAGGAAATAAAAACCTCTTCAGTTTTTGCTTAATTTAAAAAAAAATTGCCAGTGGCCTTATTTTCTTTCTCTCTCTTTCTTTCTTTCTTTCTTTCTTTCTTTCTTTCTTTCTTTCTTTCTTTCTTTCTTTCTTTCTTTCTTTCTTTCTTCTTCTTCTTCTTCTTCTTCTTCTTCTTCTTCTTCTTCTTCTTCTTCTTCTTCTTCTTCTTCTTCTTCTTCTTCTTCTTCTTCTTCTTTTTTTTTGCAGAACTGGGGATTGAACTCAGGCCCTTGCACTTGCTGCCAGGGAAGCACTTATTTCACTGAGCCATCTCCCTGGCCCCTTATTTTCTTTATCCTCCAACCTGTGGGTTCTAAGTCTAAGAGCAGAATATCTAAAGTCTGCTATTAAGAACCAAAGCTTGTATGTCTTGCATAGGACGGCTTGAATGAGCAGAGGAGAGGGAGGGGGTTTTGTGGGGGAAGAAAGAAAGAAGCAAGACTGCAAGAAGAATTTCTTACCTTGAAACTGTCTAGGGATGAGAGAAGATATGGTCCACTTTCCCTTTGGGCTCACAGTCATGTTGGCCGTAGTGGAGGTAGCACTGACCAAGGTGACAGTGGAAACTTTCTGATGGTTCTGCTCCAGGACCTGGCCATTGAAGTGAATGGAGAACAGTTCTGGCCCAGAGCTCATTCCAATAAGATGCCAGCTGATTTGGTCATGGGCACAGACTGTGATAGCTGAGAGAGAGGGAGAGACAGAAGGCAACAGAGTCACTCAGTTCAGTGCTCTATGGTCAAAATGTCACTCACCAAAGACATGTAAAGTTTGAGGTCTGTGGTTGGAGAGGCTCCACTTGTGATTCCTCTTCAACAAAAGCAGATGTCTGGGTTACAGACAAATAAGCTGTCATAGCTCACTGTAGGTGGCATTATAGGGGTAAGACTAAAGCCTGGTGGTTGGGAAGGACCCACTTTGGTTCAGAGATACAGGATTTCTAAAGGGTTAAGCCAAAGTGGAACCCGAGCATATGACCATTCTGTTTGCCCAGGAGGTGTCCCACGATGCAGGAATTTCAGTGCCAGCATTCATAAAGTCCTGGGCAAAATAGGGTGGCTGCTCACACCAATCTAGTTTTAGTTGAAAAAGTCAGCAGAATCATTCTATCACAGAGCAATCAGACCTCTGCTTACACAAAGGTATGGGGATTATTTGAGAAAATTCAATCGCTTCTTTATCTACTTTTTTGTTGTTTTAGTGATGAGGCAATGCATGAGGTGGGTTGCATGCCTTCCTTAAAACACAGTGGACCATCCTCATTGTGCTGGGCTGCTGGGAGCTTTCTGTAATAAGGAGAACTGCAGGCAAAAGCTTAGTTTTGCTCTTCCTTCTCCCACAATAACTAGGAAAATGCTGTTTTGTTCTGTAGGAGATTCCAGTTCTGCCTTCCATCCTTGGCTTCCATCCTTGGCTTACTTTGTAATTTCAAATCCATAGTCATCAAATACTAGGTGATGGAGCTCAGATCCATCCTCTTACCCAAGACCTTTGTCACAAAGTGGGGATTGCTAGCATCACTCATGAGAGCAAGAAGCTAGAACACAGGAAGGAGGCTTTGGTGGGAACATTCATCCACCTCAAATAAATGCTCATATTGAATTCAGCACTTAATACATATATATGCACTTATCAACTTATTCAATTTGTATTGGTCCTAAGGCAGGGACCTTTATAGGTGCTAACTATTCTGCTTTTGCAAATGATGTATTTCTTTTCATTTTTCTTCCCTCTATGCCCCTTTATTTTTTTCAATTACAATTTTGTAATCTTAAAGTCAAGTAGTTTTTATTTTGACCTCTGAGTTAGAACAGCATGTTTTAGCTATGATCTGCATGTGTTTATGTTTTTAAAAATTCATATATTTCATGGATTGTTCACTCTGCTAGGGAACAGATGGTTAATGGATAGATGGTTAATTCATTTCCATAGGCTGTCACCTTGAGGTGACTAATTGCTAACACTAGGGTAGGGAAGTGAGGGAGGTGTGAGTACAGATCTCCCCAGGGAGAGGTCTGTTGATTAAGCCCTGGCTTTCCAAGCTCCTTTAATAACTCACCTGGAAGATGGAGTGGATGAAATGGAACATAATTCAGATGCAGTACTGAGACCTCAGCTTCACAGAAGAAGCCATTTGTGGTACTGAGACACAAAGAATTGCTTTCAGAAATTTAGTGTTTTGTAATAGGGAATTTTTTCTTTCAGTCTGGTTCCTATACACCACGGACCTTTAGCTCTAAGTCAGTTCTACCCGGAGTAGAAGAGGTAGTCTAGGCTGGGTGATAGTGTCTGGATAAGGTTGTAATGAGTCCCTACAAGTCCATGTGCTGGTGGGATGGTCCTCCAGGTGGTGGTGCTGAGGTGGTGGAACTTCAGGAGCTGGAGTTTAACAAAGAGTGGAGCCTGGTGGAAAAAGGTTGGTCACAGAGGTGCTGCCCTTGAAAGGGAGTAATATAGTTCTCACAAGACTGATTAATTCTCACAAGAGTGAGGTGCTGCTAAGCAACGCCACCCATGTGCTTGACTTCTCCTCTACGTAGCCAGTTCCCTTGGTGTTTATCCTCCATGTTATGACACATATGAGGGGTTACACATCTGAGGCTGAATTGAAGAGGTTGCCCTGTCTTAGGCTTTTAAAATCTTTTATTTATATATTTTGTACAAGGTCTCACTATGCAGCTCAGACTTGCAGTGATCTCCTGTCTCAGCCTCCCCAATGCTGGAATTATAGACATGTGACTGGACCATGCCCAGTCTTGGTGGCCTGCTTGGCATGGGGCCAGCATGGCATGTGGAACTGGGGACTGAACCTGGGTCCTTGCATTTGCCAGGAAGGCTGTTAGACCACCAAGCTATCTCCCTGGCCTTAGACATTTTTAAAACAGTTTGGCCTTTTCTTTATAGAGCACTTGAATTTAGTCATTTTGTTATAGCAATAGAAAATGGACTTACTCAGTGGAAGTCAGAGGGTTTTCTCTACCTAGTAGTTGCTATGATTTCACTTTTTTCATAGTCTATATACAGACAGGAAGAGAAAACATTCTATGTGCCATTGAATATTATTCATCCATCAAAGTTTTAAATATTAACAATATATTTTCATGTTAGGGATTTCTTCTAATCTTCTGTTCATTTTCCTTAGGAGTGTCTTTATTATATTGTTTCTTCTGGCCCTCACTGCTAGGGAATGACCTCAAACTTCAGTACAAGTGGGTGGGTAGCATGCAGCAAGGCCCACAGATGTCACTAAGGGAGACTGGACTGATACCCAAGAGGCACAGGCCAGAGTAAAACCTGCTCAGAGCATTGTACCTACTGGAGTGTCACACTTTCTCTTAATCCAATTTGATAGTTACACTTTCTATTTTTAAAAAATGGTAAGAGTTTAAGAACCATTGGCCTAGATTATATAAAATTCTAATTAGGAGCTAAAAATGGCAAATATGGTCAACTTCTCTAGTCCCTTGAGGAAAGCAGTGGAGACAAGGTAGTAATGATTCTACCATTTTTGGAGGGCACAGGGTGCATGTCTTACCTGGCATTGATTTGTTCACATAACCATTGACTGTGTACATTACATACGGCAATGGGTTCCAGCTCTTGCTTTCATCAAACACAGCAAACAGTAGCACATGCTGTGTGTCAAACATCTTCTGAGTCCCATCTTCAGTTAGGGTGCCTGACAGGAAAGATGTGTTTCCATTAACATCCTGCACTAAAGGCTTGTTAACTTTCCAACATAGCAATGAGTTCAGGAAAGAAAGAAACCAATCATGATAATGTCAACTCTGAGAAGTTCATACTTTTTAAAATAGCATCATTATGAAATAATACTGGGTGGGAGTTATTACATTTCGTGTGACCTGTTATTTCTTCTAAGACTTTGAAGACTTGGGAAACAGAGAAATAAGGTAAATTTCAACTGGCCCAGAAAGAATTTGGTGACTACCAGTGTTCTGTAAAATAATCCATTTCTTCATCATGACCAGCCCAAAATGAGTGTGCCTTAGCTCAGGTGGTGGAAGCATCACACCCTATGGTCAGTGCAGCTCTCCTGTTGTAGATGAAGTGGAGTGCTAGAAAATTGATCATCAGCATTAACCTGCTTTCATCTGAGAGAAAAATGCTGATGATGGTACAATAGAAGAACTTTTCACAAGTTTAAAATTTTTTTCAGTGTCATCTATATACTAGGCAATGAACATGTATTTATGTGTTGAATAAATGAGTTGGGCATGTCTGTAGATATGGTCTGTGTACATGTATAGACAGAGTCCATCAATATAGTTTATTGTGATTCTTTGCTTTTCATTAAAAATGAAGGATGAGCTTAATTCTCTTGGGATAAATGGAAAAACCAAGCCTGTTCCTAAGAAGCCTACTCAATGTAATTTCTTACAAAGTCATTTGAATAGTTTTGAAACCTCCCATCTGAAGTGTTCAGCTTGGTTTAGAAAGGAAGCTGGGGTTTCGTGTTTTTATAGGTCAAATTAACTTTAGCCACATCAGTTATGTTGGCCATAGGTCTTGCCATGAGCGCGGCAGAAAATTGGCTCTCATACACTCTCAGGAAGATTTAGCCTTGAAGTAAATTTGACTACATAAATATGATGTCAGAACATGCTCACAAATAGAAATGTGCTGGGAGAAGTTGATATGGCTGAGATGAAGGAGGAATTAGAAGAAACAGAGGATGACCCAAGAACTAATGTGAGGTCTTTATTCTCTTGGCAAACAGTGCATTGGACGTGCATTCTTCTCTGTCTGCCTGATGGAATGGAAGCTACCAAGATGCTCCCAGACCTCGCCTGTGGTGGCCGGCGCTCCTTGGCACCGCAGCGTCCTTGAGGATGTAGTCTTGCCTTATTGCTGGTTTACCTTTCTTGCAGATGAGCAGGGGTCCAACCAGCCCTGAATTGAAGTCCTCTGTCAGATTCTGGTAAGAGTAATAGATGTGTGTGAGGCACGGGGCATCATCCTTCGTGGGCCCACTGTCCTCACTGATGACCCACTCGTAGATGTACTCCTGGCCTGGGGCCACCGCATCATCCATTTTCTCCACAGTGGATGTGTGGTCAGCGTAAGAAGCACCTAGAGGAGTAGAAATCATGAGGGCATCTGGGGAACTTCTGAAGGCTACTCTTCCATCAGTGTCAGTCTGAAGTACCTGAGATGAGCTTGCTGTATAGCGTATACCTTTCCACAGGAACCCTTGTAATTTGGAAAGGGTTCATGTGAGGTTTGATCAGAATGTACAGTCAATGTTTAAATTCTAAAAGATTCCTACCATAGAAGCCACATTGCCATTTCCTCCCCAGAATACTCTCCCTCACCTCGAATGTACTTCTCCATCATTCTTGCCACTTGCTGAAGCACTGTGTCCCAAGAGTCTGCAGTGACACTGCTGTGGCTGCCTCAACATCGTGAATCTATTGCAGACATTCACCTGCCAGGGTCTTTTTGACTTTGCACAAAAGCCAGAAGTCACATGGTGCCAGATCCAGTGAAAGTGAGGATAAAGGCACATCGTAATGTTTTTATTTGATGTCAGTTGCCACAAATATTTGATTAATGAGAGGTGATCACAAAATACAGTGAATGTTTAAATTTGAAAATATATTGCAGTAAAAGAAACATTATCATCGATCCCCTCAGAGTAATCTCCTTACTGCCAACATACTTATTCCATAATTCCTGGCATTGTATCTTTTGCATTAATATTTTTTTTTCTTTTTTTGGTTCTGGGGAACAAACGCAGGAACTTGTGCTTTCCAGGAAGGTGCTTATGCCCTTGAGCTGTCTTCCTAGCTCCTGCATTAATAAATTTTTAAAAATTTAAACATTCACCATATATTCCAATCAGTCCTTGTATGTCTGCTTCTATGCCCATATACTTATAAAGGCTTTGATACGATGAGCTGAAGAATAACTGTTATCAGTAAATGAGTTTAGGATTAGCAAGTTATTTTTCCAAACTATCTCAATAGTTTATATATAATCTGAGACTCTGATCACTTTTTTCAGACTGAAGAACAACTAGTATTTTCTCTATGGCCTTGACAAGTCACCTTATTTGTACTTAGCTGCCCATCTTGATTATGATTATGTACATTTAGAACTGATTGTGTGCTGTTTCACTGGGCTCCGGAAGTGACATAACTTCCCTGCAGCTCTTTGCAGCCCTGCTTTATCTCCTTATCTGCATTTCTACCATCTTTATCTCTGTTCTGCCCCAGTACCTTGGGGTCCAGCTCCTGCACACAGTCTACCTGTTTTTTTGTATGGAAGAACTGTTTCTATGCCCTGAAATTAATATTTCTTGCTCCTGTTCCTTGTGTACCCCATGACCCATTAACAACGCTAGGCGCACTCCACTTTCCACGACAGCCCCGGGGTTACTGGACTGCTGCCAGCAGGGCAGCAGGGTGTAGAAACAGAATGGGAACTAAAGTGCTCAAGATTAAAAGAAGAGCAGAGGATTGGGCAAGCTTCCTCACAATTAAAGGAAGATGTGGTAGAGATGGAGCAAGCAAGTTAGGACGGGGAGAGGTCAGTGTTCTGTAGAGCCAGGCCGCTTCCCTTGGCTCAAGTAATTGAGTAGAAGCCTCACTGTCACCAGCTGCCAGACTTTCTCTTGGGGAGGCGGTTATCTTTGCTTCCTTAATTTCCTTGAGGCAGGAGGGGAGACCACCAGAGAGTAGCTGTGGGCAGACAGAAGCCAAGCCTGAAATGCTTTCCATGAAAGGGAAAGGGTCGGTGGGGACTATTAAGTAATTGTACTTTTAAAAACAGAAATGCTTAAATGTTTCCCTGTGCTCTTTCTCTTGCCTCTTTCCCTTTTCCTTTTTCTTTTTTCCCTCTGTCTTGTTTCCTTCTTGCTGCCCTTTCTTCCCTCCTCTGCTCTCTACCAGTCATCATCTTTCTCAAAGAACAATGTGTGTGCAAAAAAGTTCACTAAATTTAGCATAATAGTTGCAGAGTTTTGACCAATGTGTTCTTACAACTACAGTCACAAACAAAATAGAGAATGGATCCTTTTTGGTCCAGAATTTGGGTTTAAAACATGGTCCTGCCATCTGTTTTCTTCTTTAGTCTTTGCTCTTTTTCCTTTCCTGCCCTGCTTTCTTTTGAGTAATTTTATTATTATTATTATTTTATTATTATTTTTTGCAGTACCAGGGATTGAACTCAGGCAGGTGCTTATTCTACTGAGCTATCTCTCCAGCCCTGATAGCACTTTTTAAAAAATCTAGTACAGGGTCTCACTACATAGATCAGACTCATAGCGATCCTCCTGTTTACAGCCTCCCAAGTGCTGGGATTATAGGTGGGTGCCACCATGTCCTGTCTCAATTGCCATCTCAGTGTGCCCCAGGGGCAGGACCAACACGGCAGGCCAGGGATCAAACCTCCAGCCCCTGCATCTGCCTGAGCAGGAGATTTAATCCACTGAGCTATTTGACTGGCCCTCTATTGAGTAATTTTAAATGATTTTTTAAAAATCTGCACTAATGGCTTATTAGCTTTGCTTGTTTCATTAGTGATGCCTTTCAGTTTATGATATGTATCTTCAACTTATTACAATCTCCATCCAAATACTATTATGCCATTTCACTTAATAAGAACCTTACAATAATATATTTCCACTTCTTCCCTCACAGCGCTTGTGCTATTGTTCCAATACATTTTATATTTCTGTTTTGTTTATGAGACAAGGACTCACTCTATAATTCAGGCTGGCCTTGAGTTCATTAGGTATCCCAGGACAGCCTCGGACTCATGGCAATCCTCCTGTCTCAGCCTCCACAGTGCTGGGATTACAGGCAGGTGCTACCATACCTGGCAGATTTTATTTCAGTATACATAATTTAGGCCACAAAATTATTTTTGCTTTAATATTTAGACAGTTATCTTTTCAAGAAGTTAGAAATATATAGAGGAAAAACTCCTCTATATTTGCCCCTTTCTAGAACTTTTCATTTCCTCTTATGAATTTGAATATCCCATGGACAAAATTTTTCTTCTACCTAAAGGAATTTCTTTTTTTTTTGATTTGCTATTAAGAAGTTATCTCTGCCCTTATATATCTGGAATATTGTTCTGACTTCATTTTGAAAGATTTGTTTTCTCTTTTGATATTGAGAACCGAATGTGGGGTCTTGCACTAAGCTAAATTCCCAGGATGTTTTATTTATTTTGGAACAGGATCTCGATAAGTTGCCCAGGCTCGGCTTGAGCTTGCAGTCGTCTCGCCTCAGCCTCCCCAGTAGCTGCAATTGCAAGTGTGTGCCATAAAATATTGTTTTTTGGCTTTAGAATAAGTCTACTATCATTTATTTTTGTTCCTCTGTATGTAATGTATCTTTTCCCTCTCCTTTTAAGGCTCCCTTTATCAATTTGATTGTGCTGTGCTTTGGTGTGGTTCTATCTAGCCTCTTTTAAGTCTTAAGGCCTTTATCACACCTGGAAAGGTTTCAGTTATGATTTGCTCAGATGCCTTTCCTGTCTCTACCACTCTGGGACATGCTTACATATATATTAGGCCACTTAATATTGTCCCACAGCTAACTGATGCTCTGTTCATTTTGCTCAGACTCTCAGATCTCTGTGCTTCATTCTGAATAGTTTCTATTGCTGTGTGTTCATGCCCTTTAGTGTTTTCTTCAGTAATCCTTTCACTATTAAGTTCATTTAGTATTCTTTTCATTTCAGCTACTGGATTCAATTATAAAAATCCATTTGTATACTTCTACATCTTCCATCTCTCCCTAGATCATGCTCTTGCTTTTCTCTGCTCTCTCGAACATATGGAGAAGATTTGTAACAGCTGTCTTAAAAGTTTTTACACTGCGTGGCATGCCATGCCATCTCCATGCCTAGGGCGTGCTGAGATGGAATTGAGACTGAGTGTGGTGGTGTGTACCTGTAATCCCAGCATTTAGGAGCTGAAAACAGGAAGGTCATTATGAGTTGTATCTGTGTAGTGAGACCCTGTACTAAGTACATACAAAAATAAAATAAAAAATAAAAAGTTTTACACTGCAGCAATGTCAGCTTCCCTTGTTTAACTGCATCTTCCCCTTCTCCGTCTTTTGAAAAATCTCTTCCCCACAGAACACTGGCATAAGTTCACCTGGCATCTGCATGTCTCATATCTTCAGGTGTGGGAAGAGGTACAGTATGAAGTCACTGTTCACGGGATAACTAGGTAGGACAGTGACATGCATTGCTCTTATGTCATCACAAGTCATCAAGCATAGAAACCATAATGGAAGGAGCTGAGCAGGTTCATATGGGTTCACTGATGCCCAAAATCCTTACCATGGACCACAAATCCATGTATGACTCCCTGTTTCTCTCTCTGGTCTTGTCATGTGTGAGTCTTTCCTCTGACATCTGAGTCAGGTCCCCCAGCATTCCGAGTCCTGACCTACTTCTGCTACCTGCAGAGTACACTCTTCTCTCTGCTTAGAGCACTCTACATATTCCTGTGAGCAAATGTGTGCTTATCATCCAGGTGTCAATGTAATGCCTGTTTACCTTTTTTTTTTTTTTTTTTTACTTTTGATTCTACTATTTCTCATGTAGCACTCATCAAGATTTGCAAATAAATACTTGTGACACAATATGATTCATTTTCCTACTAGATAATTTGTATTCTGCACATTTGGTTGCCTGACTGTGAACTCCTTAAGGGAAGGTGCAAGACTGTGTTTGTGCTTGTATCTCTACTGTCCTTAGCAGTATGTGGAGAAGCATGGAGAAGATGCTGAATGCATTTTTATTGAATTCCTAATAGTTAAGGTCCTGGGGGTTACAGCCAAGTCACAGCATATGGGTGTGTTTTGTTCTGATTGCATGTATTAAAGCAGATTAAATTCTAATATTAAAAAATATCTGGAAATAGTATAGAAGAGTCTGAATTGCTGGTTTCCTTTTAAAAAACAAAACTAAAATCCTGGAGCTCTGATACTATGGCCCAAGTTGCTACATAGAATTTGGCTGGACCAGTCTTGGCAATGGTCCTGTGCTTTCTGATCACACTATGTACTTGACACATATTTTCACTGAATTACCTACCTGGCTACTCTAGACACCTGAGTCTCTGAGCCTTGTGCTGGTTTAGAGCCTAACGTTGGACTCCATTGTGTCTTTTTCCCCTTCAAAAGATGGGAAAAATACTGATTGCAAGTCAGTATTTACTCTAAGTGGAATTTTCACACTAATGATAGGACTAGACTGTTTAAATTATTAGGAGCTGAGAGATGATAAAAGTTCAGATAACTTCTAATAAATTATAAGATTATTCCTGTCTAAAAGAAAGAAAGAGAATATAAGAAAGACTCTCAGTTGATAAACAGTGAGCTTTATCTCTGGAAAGATGAAAAAAAAGATAAAAAGAGCTTCAGTAGTGGGGCTAGGGAGATAGCTCAGCAGCTTAAGCACCTGCCTGCAAGTGTAAGGTCCCGAGTTTGATACTGTAAAAAGGAGAGCTTTAATAGCAAAGTGCAGATAGGACGGACATGGAGAGAGGCCTGCCCAAGCTAGCGCCGTGTGACAAGTGTGCAGCTGGTTGCTGAATGGCACCGTGGAGAGCCAAGCCTTCCGCTCTTTCCTCAGGCTCTGCTGCCTCATGGGGCTGGAGATTGGTGCTTCTGGACATGAAGGTCCACTGTTCTAGTTATTCCAGCACCACAAGGGATTCCTCCTGTAGAAAATGAATTCTTTCCTTGCCTTCATGAGTCCTCCATAGAACAATATGGGACATTTTTGTGGGATAAAAGGTAACTTAATGTTCTCTCTTTCTTTTCCTGAATAAATGTGTGTTCATCTTTCAGATGTTCAATTAAATATTAATGTATCCCTTCCCTGATCTCTGACTGTACTGCATGAGTGTCATAAATAGCACTCATCACAATTTGTATTTAAATATTTATGAGACATATTCTCCTGCTAGGTTGTGGGAGAAAGCACATAAATTCAGGCCAAGGTTCAAATGTTTTGGTCATACTTCTTAGTGAACTTGGGAAAACATGAAAATTTCTACATGTTTCTCTTAGCTTTTTTCTCATTCAGAATTCAAGATAACATACTCTTTTTTATGGAGATAATATCATCTGATGGGTTATGAGGATTGAAAAGTATATGCCTGTCACCTAGTAATTGCTTTGGTAGCCTGTGGTAATATACTGTAGGATATTGGTTAAGCGTTTTATCCCTCAGATACTTTATAATTAACACAGCTTCTTTCCTTGTAAGTTTTACTTTGGATTAGATATATTTTAAGTGTTGTTGATTTCTCCTAACACACATAAGAAAGATGGAAATTGATAATCATTTTAGTTTGGTCTTCTAAATGGCAGATATTTCTAACATCCTTAGACTCTGGAAGGCTAAGGCCAGGGTTCCAGTATGGTGAGTTTCTTCTGAGAACCCCTTCTGAGTTGCAAACTATTTATTTCTCACTGGATGTGAATAAGGCAGGAAGAAGATGAGAGAGCTACTCTTGGGGTCTCTTTCACAGGACACAAACCCATCCTGAGGGCTCTGTCTTCGTGAGTCAACTCTCTTACCTTAGGCCCCACCCTGGCACTATCCCAGTGGGGACTTGGACTCTAACATAAGACTCTGGGAGAGACACAAACATCCAGTCTGTTGCAGTGACACATGTTTTCTAAAAATGATTTAAAAAATGGCAGTAAGCCAAAGTAACTGTATGCAATCACCAGAAAAAAAATCAGTAACTTTCAAAGCAAAGAGAAAGTAACATATAGTCCTTACTTTCTAAGAAATCATCAGTCCTTCAGTTTAGTTCAAAATTGATTATCCTCAGCCTCCTCAGTTCTGGGCCAGGGGCCAGGTGTAAATGGAAAGCCCTCAGAGCCTGCACCTATGAGCTCCTAACAGCGGGATGCAGTGGGTGCCCTGGTTGTGATGAGCTCCCCTCTAGAGTTACCAGGACTGCTCAGTCCCAAGGCCACAGTCAGAACACACTTTCCTGGGAGGAACATCCAGCAACATCAGCATCTAGGAAGTTCCAGAACACTTGTGCTAGGTATAGTATTATGACTGATTTTTAAAGACATCATGCTTATTTGTAAGTAGTCAGTGGCTCACATCCAAATTTATTTTAATACACACAGTAGATTTTAAAAATTATTTCTATATTTAAGGTATTCAAGGGCCGGTCAGATAGCTCAGCAGGCTAAAACACTGGCTTTGACAGAGCGCAGTAGCCAGGTTCTATCCCCGGCATAACCGTGCTGGTCCCACCCATGGGGTGTGTTGAGATGGCGATTGGAAGTGGGTGTGGTGGTGTATGTCTGTAATTCCAGCAGAAGGCTGGAATTGGAAGGCTGAAAACAGGAGAATCAGTATGAGTCCAATCTACACAGTGAGACCCTGAACACCCTGTAGACCCTGTCCTACATACATAAAAAATAAATAAAGTATTCAACATGTTTTGGGGTATGTTTTGAAAATGTTCCCAAAGCCACATCAATCAATGACTATATAATTGACTAAATTAAGTTATTCGGAATTTCGTATTTGTCAGTTAAATGCTAGATAAATATCAAATAATTGAAGATATGATTTAAAAGGCAAATTATGGGTATAGTATATGGATACAAATGATGATCCCTGTTATGACAAGTGGGATATAGTCTATAATTATACAAATGAGGATAATTAATGAGATAACAAGAGGAGAATAATTTCATCAGTGTTTTCTTTCAACTTCAAATTATTTTGCTTTTACACTGGAATAAAACAGGCATGCTGTATCTTTGTTTTTGAAACCTATATAATGTACGCTGTAAAACAAAACAAGCACCTACTTTGAACACCCATTTGTGAAAAGCATTTTTGCTGAATATGACTTTGACTTTGGAATTCAAATAAAAAATTAAGACTCTAAACTGAAAAAGAGGAAAGATGGACATGAACGACTACTGGGCTATGGCACCAAAAGTCCTTGTTTAGCTTCATGTTAGAATAACTGCTTTGCACAATGACTGTCCTTCATTTTATATTTACTGAGCTGTGTTCACTTCCTGCCTCAGTCCATGGTCAGCTTTGGAGTGTGTTTATTCTTGTCACGGTGTATTAATTATTTGCTAGAAGGCTTTCAGTTTTTTTTTTCTAAAATGCAAAATTGTGTGTTCAAGATTTGGGAAAGTGAAATTGCAGAAAGAGTTCTCCTGGTTCCCCACGAGGGTGCTCATTCATTAAATCCTCCCCTTATTTTTGTTAATCGCTCCATTCCTCTCCATTTAATAAACTTAATGAATGCTTCGGTGCATTCAAAGATTCATAACATTCTTTTAGGAACTATAAGCAATGGGCAAATGAAAATGTTAATGCTTTGCAAGGAGCCCAGTCCCGCACATATCTCTTTTGAATAGGAGTTCACTTCATGTGATTTATGAGTCTTATTATGTCGCTATTACAGTTTGTTTTGGCCACGTGTCATATCATCAGTGAAGTGTCTGTGTAAGCATGAAGTATCTAGATGAAAATATAAACACCTATAATTTATCAAACACTGGAAAAATTTAAAAGAGTTAAGTTTTTATAGAGAGAATTTGAAAACATTTAGCTGCAAGGAACAATCTCTAGTGGTTTATTTTTAATTCAGAGAGTTGGATAACGAGCAGATGGCTAGATATTGCAGAACTAATTCTGTGGTGCAATGCTCATAGTGAAACCCACATATTTAAACTATGAGAGTTACAAGTCAAATGAAGAATACTATTCAGATTTATTATGAAACAAGCTTTCTAACAACCAAAACATCTTTGAAAATGATCAACTTTGAAAACCTCACCGAATGACAGTTTTCTCAAGGGTGTGATTTTCAAGCAGCATTGCTATTTACCAAGTTTCAAAACTTTTAGCCTCAAATTGAAACCCTTCTAGTGATAGAAAGCTTTCAGGTAATTTTGTACAACTATAGATATTTGGCCTGATTTACAACTATTCCTATTAAATACATTGCCAAACTGTAAGCATTTTTATGAATCATAATTTGACCTCTTTCAAAAAGGTCACCCATCCTTGCCAGTTGTACTGCTGCAATTTCTCAAACCCACTGTACCACTTAGATGCTCACTTCTCTCTCACATGCCTGTCTCTGAGGGAAAGGAGTCTAGATTCTCTTGTAGCTGGCTCAGTATGACCTTAGTGTATCCCCTTCTTCCTGAGTACAGGGTCCCCACATCAAGGGAAGCTGTGAAGGTGGGAGCTACACAGAAGGCATGACAAAATGAACGGAAGGCTAGTCTTTAATATGAAGGACATTGCTGTTTTCTAGATTTCACTTCATTTTCAAGATGAAATTTGACTCTCTCTGAATGCCTGAATTTATCTTTCTCAGACTCATGGGCACAGAGGCACAAATTGGTGCCAGTAGTATGGTCACGGGTGGAAACTGTGGGGGTGTGTTAAACGGCTTTTCTTCTGACTGTGGGGGAGCGGAGAGACAAATAAGCATCTAAGGAAGAGGGCTGTGTGGCAAGGTCCACTCACTGTGCAAACAGCCTCACTGGGGTGCAGAGTTCACAGCTCTGACCCATTCCCATGTTTGAAATGGAACCTGCAGGGGACACTTCCGCTTTTTGAGTAAACATTTGCCTGCCTGTGCCGCTGTGCTGAGTCCCTGGAAATTCCCACACAGGTTAAGAGGTGTTCACTATGGCTGTGTGATGTTAGGGACACAGAAAGGCTTCTGCACATGCTGGCAAACACAGAGCCTTGCATATTAGCTTCTAAAGATGGCTGAAATTTCACGAGTAAGCTTTTATCCCTCTCAATCCATGCGGAAGCTCCTGAGGAAAATAGCTCAGAATAGGCAGTGACCTGTTAGTCACTTACTCCTTAGAGGAAATGGGTTTGACAATAATTTATAAAGGAAGCAGTAAACGTGAACCCCACTTTCTAATTCATAGTTGTCAAATATTAAGTTAGTTGAACACATTTTGATTGAGTATCTTCTATACTCAATATTCATCTAGGTATTTTTCTAGTATTTCAGCAAACCTGTGTGAGATGTATATGATTACTGTCTTTGTTTTACAGATGAGAAAGGTGAGGCATAGAGAAGTTAAGTAACTTTTCAAAAGTCACACAGCTGATAAGTATATAAGGCAAAATTCACACTGGCAAATTGTATTCTGGGGTCTGCACTATAAAATACTCTCCAATTCCTTCTTCACAGGTATGATAGCTAGAATTGTGGGACAATGAAAGACCTGTGAAGCATGCAAATCCAGAGGTTATTTAAAAATATTATTATACTGTTGACTATTAAATGTGGATACAACTTTATATTAGTTCCTGGTAGGACTCTACTCCACTTACTATGATCTCAATGTTAACATATTGGGAGAAACTCCAGCTGTACTGCAGTGTTACTCAGTGTCCTGTGGCTGAGGCAGTCACTTTGATTGCTACCATTTTCATGATGCTGACATTATCATCACTGGGTTCTCATCATTTATTAACCATGTCCCAGGAATGCTGCCTAAATGATCTCATTTAACCCTCAGAGCAACCTTTTTGGGTAGGTTTATTCATTCCCATTTTGCAGATGAGAAAATGGAGGCTCATAGATGTGAAGTCAGAAATAGAAATGCTAAGGCTGAGACTTGAGTCTGCCTCCCATGTTTATATTCTTAACCATTTTATTGTATCTAAAGTAATGTCTAGTACTACGTTAGTACTGCCATCATCAAATACTATGGATTCAGTGTCATCTACTTGCCATCAGGCTGGTTCTGGGTCACCATGTCAGTGACTCCTGGGCCAAATCCTGCCATCTGCTCATTTTGTAAATGAAGTTTATTGTAACACATCCACACTCATTCGTGAGCCTACTCATATGACCACTTTTGTATTAAAAGGCAGAGTTGAGTCACTGAAATAGGTCCTGTGGCCTGCAAAAGTGAACATTCATCTGCCTTTTTACAGAAATGATTGTCGACCTCTTAAGCCATCTTGCAATATATGTGTTTTCTTCTTTTAAGGTGAACATCTTGAATTTCACCAAGATTAGGTAATTTTTCCACCCTACTATTAGAGAACAAGGATCTAATAAAAACTAAGGTAGAGTTGGCTCTGTAGTCTTTTGATTTTCACCTCAGAAACTTGCAATAATTTTTTATAATTCTCATTTATAGGAAAGAAGACTTCTCTAACAATACATAATTAGCAATACCAGTTTTAAATGTTTGACAATCATGTTAGAGTTGTACATTTTTTCTTGTCAGAGGGCTATCAAATTTCTCTTACCTTCTGAGAATTTACTGTACCTAATTCCTTGAGGATGGATGCTTACTGGCTTGTCTGCCTTATTCTTAAAATGAACTTTCATGGTGTCTCCAACTTCAGCATATAAAGTGGGCCCAAGAAGTCCTATGGGAACAAAAAGTTAAAATCATCTGTGACCAGGGTCATCAAAGATAGAAATGCTATGCAGGAAACCCACAAAGTGACTGCTGTCTTTCATACTGATCTTAAAGTCAGCCTGCTTCTCCGAAATCCTGAAGGCCTTGCGAGCTCATTCACTCTACATTCTATGCAGCTGTATTAAAATAGTAAGGTTGAATTTTGCCTGGACCCAAAGCAAGTCAAGGGAGAAGGAGAAACTTTTGACTAAGTTCAGCCCACTCAGATCCACTACCTTTTCTTTGAGACCACTGTCTTTGTACTTTGTATAGTATGAAGAATTGAACTCAGGGACTTTGCACTGAGCTACATCTTCAGCCTTTTTTTAAAAATTATTATTTATTTTGAGAGTGTATCTCGTTAAGTCACTGAGTTTCCCAAGCTGAGCTCAGACTTGTAGTTCTTCTGCCATAGCCTCCAGAGTGTTAAGATCACGGGCATATTCCACAATGCCTGGCTGAAATTACTGTCTTTGGTCAAGACAAGAAAGAAGGTCATTACACAGGGGATGTAAGGGAGGAGCTACCATGGCATTCTCTCAAGTAGGTGAAACCTCAGAGACCTGAATGAAACAAGGGGGCAAAGCTCACAGTTCTGCCTCTGAGACAAGCTCAGAATCCCTGAATTTGAAGTGGGCTTAGTGCTACTGAGGAACAGTAAGAAAAATGGCATAGGAAAAATGGGAATAGATAACGTGGGTAGTAGTGGGGTTTAGATTCTGTGAGTCCCCGTGGGTCATGGTAAGAACTTTGCTTTTTCTCCTATGTAAAATGGCAATGTACTGCAGCTTTCAGCAGCAGAGATGTGGTCTGATGAATATATATTTTTTCTTTTTTTTAAAGCAAAATTCCCATTAGCTGAAGTATATGTGGACCATAGTCTCTATTGTGAGAAGAGTGAAACAGAGGAAAGAGACAATGGTGTATGGGGCTGGCAAGTAGGAGGGAAGTGATACAAGTGTTTGGAATTTGGACAGTCAAAGGAAAAGCTCACGGCATTTTCTGATGGATTTGATGTAGCTTCTGAGAGGAGAAATCAAGGATAACCTGGTGGTTTTGATCTAAGTAACTGAATCCACGTTGTTACTGGTTACTGTGAGGAGGAGCACATGGGGGCAGGAGGCTACAGTAGAGTTTCACTTGCTGCAGGCCAGGCACTGGGATAAAAAAGACACAGGGCCTGTCCACTAGGAGCTCACTGGTAGTTTGGAGATAGATGGTAGGACCTACCACTGAGATATAGACGAGCTATATGGAAGCCAAAGATACAGGAGCATTTTCTTTCTAGGAAATTAATGGAAGTGTTGATACCTGAGTCATAGTTTGGAGTAGTCATATACTGCAGTGGCCCAAAGCATAGCCCTTGAAGTCTCCAATTCAGAAAAACATGGAGTCTTATTGAAAGAAAGGACCCCATTGGCATGTGGTCCCCCACGATTCCGGCATCCTTTAAGGTTTGTGAATCTATCACCAAAGCCCCACCTTGGACAGGTGCTAGGAATCAACTGTTCTTACCTCTGGGCCATCCATCAGCTCTCATGGAATTGGCCTCGGCCCATCAGCTGTCACGGCAGCAGGATGAGGAAGTGTTGATAGGCATGGAGTTTAACCCACATTCACCCACAGGGGTGATGATTATGATAGAACGTGGACTTACTGTCCTCAAGATCTACCTGAGCACTGTGGACACTCACACTGATCCCCATAATAAATGTTTGAGATATATATTGAAGTTTTCACATTACAGATGGAAAAACTGGGCCTCAGGAAATACAAATACTGTAGCTTGCCCAATATCATACAACCTAAAAGAGGCAAAGCTATAATTTAAACTTAATTTTTACTTTAGATATGGGGCTTTAAAATATCTCTTTGTACTGTACCCCTACCTTATAAATATTCATTGATTCATTCAGCAAATCTTAAGTTCTTAGGGTCAGAATTGTAGTGACACATAAAAGTGTAAAATACGCTCCCTACCTTCATAGGGATGATAAGATAGTAGGAGAGACAGATTTTTAACAAATAATCATGCAAATCTTTGATTATTGATTATAAGCATTATGAAAGGAAAGTACAAAATACCCTAAAGAGTGTTTAACAGAAGGTTTAGTATAATTATGGAGATAAGCAGTGGTCAGAGTTGAGAAGCACTTTCTCAAGGAAGTGACATACTTTAGTTGAAGTCCAAGGGCTGACAGGAAAAGAAGCAGGAGAGATCTGACCAGAGAGTGGTAGTAGCATGTACAAAAGCCCTGGTGTGATTTAACCAGATAACTGACAGATAGATAGCCAGGAAAGAGCTTAGTAAGCAAGACATGCAGGGCCCGGGGAGATGGTTCAGTGGAATAAGCGTTTCCCTGGCAAGCGTAAGGGCCTGAGTTCAATCCCCTATTCCACGACAGGAAGAAAGTAAAGCTGATAGCACCAGGGGGAAGCCAATCATTTGGAGGCATGTTGGCTTTTTGCCTTTTCTTTCTTTCTTTTTTTTTTCAGAACTGGGAATTGAACTCAGGTCCTTTTACTTGCCAGGGAAGTGCTTATTCCACTGAGCCATCTCCCCAGCCTGGCTTTTTGCCTTTAACCCAGTAACATTTGAAGGTCATTAAGGAGTTTTCAGCAAGGGCACCACCTGGACCAGGTTTTGGTTTTTAGATCTCCAGCTGCATTTGTGGAGCATGGCCTGGGAAGATCCCAGAGAAGATGCTGAGGGGAGGTTCTAAGAAAGACATTGGTGAGATGAAGGTCATAGTGGTGGAGAAAAGTGAAGAATGGATTAGATTTCTACTTCAGAGATTAAGTTTGCAGGGAAAGTAGTTTTTGGTTTTTTTTTTTTCTTTCTTTTTTTTTTTTTTTTGTGGTACTGGGGATTGAACTCAGGATCTTGCACTTGCCAGTCAAGTGCCTGTTCTACTGAGCTAACTCCCCAACCCTGATTAAGTTCACAGGACTTGATGATGGATTGGATAAGGGATGAAGAAGATCAGGTTCCCATGGGTGGCCATGGGGTTCTGGCATGGGAGGTGGGGCATGAAGGTGGATGCAGGACACTGTGGAAGAGTTATCTGGTGGGCAGCATGGGTGGAGTCCTGTCCTTCCCTCAGCTCTGTGGGTATGCTGCCTTATATGGCAAAGGACTCTGTACAGTGCATTAAGTTAGGACTTTGGCATGAAAAGGTGTTTTTGTGTAATCCATGAGCATAATTCAGTCCCAAGGTCCTTGTAAGAAAGATGTGTGTGTGTGGGGAAACTACCCACTTGGGCCTCCCTCCTGTCGCTCTCTCAGACAGGAGCTTTCAATAAATCAATTCTGCTCATAAAAAAAAAGAAAGATGTGGGGGACCTCAGAAAGAAGATGGAATATACTTCTGCTAGCCTTGAAGTTAGAGAAAGGGGTAGAGTCAACTTCTAGTAACTGAAAGAAAAAAGGAAATGATTCTACTCTCAAGCATTCAGATTAACCGCATGTTCCAGCACCTTGATTTTAACAGAGTGAGAGCCATTTTGGGTCTCTGACATCTAGACTGTAAGAGAAGAAATAAATTCCGTTTAAGGCACTGGGTTTGTGGCATTGGTTACAGCAGCTGTGGGAAGCTGTCATCTCTGGTCACATGTGTCCCTACACCTGTCTTCCCACCTATTTTTTCTTCTACTGTACTCCCAGTCCAGGAGTTTACACTGCTCTTTGCCCAAAGCTTTTCGTTTGTTCTACATGAGCTCTGCACAGTGATGTCATGGAGAACACAGTTCAGTTCAACCGTTATAGCTGAACTGGTTAACAAAGACTGGAGGTGGAGTAGAGGAGTAGGGTGGCTTGCTGCAGGCCAGCCAGTGACTTGGTGGCATTTCTGGGAACGGAACCCAAGTCTCTGGACTTCTGAGCCAAAGTGTTTCCTACCACTTCCCACAGAATATGTTCAGACCTCTGTGTCCAGCAAGAATGCATCTCTTCGCTGTGGACCATATATGACTCCACTGGCTGACCCTGTCACCTGCGTCTTGGCAGGTGGTCTTGGTGGCCACACTGGCCACCTCCCTGCCCTGGATGCCCATGAGCCCAGTCTGCGCTGACCATGCTGTTGTGGTGTGCACTGCATTTTGTCACCATGAATCCCTTGATTGGCTGATTTGATGAGTGACATCACATGGCTACAAATGCCAGGCACCCAGAACAAGCCTGCTAGAGACCTCTTACTTCAGAGGACACTTTGGCACAGCAGCAGCAGGCTCCCTTCTTGCTTCTTCAACCTTCAGGCAAGACCAAAAGGTGTTTTCATTCAGGCAAATCAGACATGAATAAGCAGACATGTGGCTGAATGGTTTTTGAGCTGCTCTTTGGACTCTCCCTCAACTGGATGGCCTAAGTCCTTTTCCACCTTCTCAGTGTCCTGGGCTGCATGGTGGGGCAGGAGCAGATCATGGTAGGGCATAGGAAAGGAAACACACGCTGCAGGTGTGGAGTTGGCGTGGACTGCGGGAGATCAGCTAATCTAGTTCTCTGCTTGCAGGCCAATGGTGAATTACATGCCATAGGGCAGGCCTCCTGTGCAGCCAAAATGGATGCAATGCCTTAGTTCACCTGAAATAAGTATGTTCTAGGAGACAAAGGATTTGACAGGAAGGTAATGCTTAAAATAAAACAAGCATAAACATAAATCTAAGGCTATTCTTGCTATCAAGGCCTACTTTTGATTAATAAGGTTAAATCAGAAAATGACGATGGTGAGCCTTTTGGAGCATTCCCTGATATAAAGTGCCTGCTGGGGCCCACGTGCCACAGGTTCACCACCAGTGCTTGGAGGTCTCTAGCCTGGCATTGGTCCTCTCAGCTGTGGCACTCACTACAATAGTTTACCTAGCAATAGCGTACAACATGGATAATTTGGCAAAAGCCATGAAAGGTGCAGCTTCAGATAGTTCCCCATCCATCTTTTCTAGGCTTAGTGAATATGTTTTTCACTTATAATTTAATTTAGTTAAACAGTCATTAAGTGTCTGTTATGCATGGTAAGCTGGATGCTGGAATATGGAACTGAAAAGGTTCTGTGATAGAGGTCAGAAGATTTCTCCACTGCTTGCTCACAGGTACAAATGTAATTTTATGGACAATCTTACTGCCCCTCCTTTACCCAGAGGAGGTAGGAACCCTTTCTAGCTAAGGATGGGCCAGTCCAAGCATTGAAGCCTGGAGCTTACTGCTGCTTCTGAACCTAGCACCATCAATTATTTTTCCTCAGATGTCTTTTGTCTTTGCCTTCTCACTTAAGTTCTTAAACACTGTTTCTATATTCCTTTCTAAGAAACCCTCAAATACACTTAAATTTTCATTTCTTTCTAGCATCACTGTCTTCCCTCCTATTTGGAGCCAAGTTTCTGGACTGAATTATCTAAATTTCTTCTGCTTCCTTCCCTCCTTCACATGCTGTTACCTCACTGCTCCACGACAAAAGGCAGCCTTGGGGTCCCTGTACCAGCCCCTTGTGGTGACTTTTGGTCTTTTGCTTCCACATCACATTCTCCACCTTTTCTGGGCAGATGTGCTCCAGCTCCTTGGTGAGTCTTTTTTTGTTGTTGTTCTGGGCTCATCTGTTGGACTTTGTTGCCCTTCTGGGCTCTGTCTCTAACCCTCTGTTCTGTTTCCTGGCTGATCACACAGCCTCTTGAACTTCATTTGCCACCTGGTGTTGGGGTTCGATACTTCCCAAATATTTACATCTAGCTTGGGTTTCCTGGCCTAAAGGCCAAAATTCCACATCACCAGCTCCTTTGACATTGCTAGGTATCTACCCTACAGACAGGTATATACTCTCCAAATCTGAATGCAGAGCTGCTCCTGTGGTTTCAAATACATCTCCACTCTTCCCCACACTTTGGCTTTCCAAAGTCCTACTCATTTATTTATTTATTTGATTTTCCAGCTATCAATATGGGAAGACATTGTGACTACTAGACTGGAGACACATCTCCTATGTTTCACTGTGGCCTTTCTTCATAGTTTTTCTTTGTCACTGTGCTACAACTATTTGTAAGTAATCCCCAGTAGCCAGATGGCTTCTAGAATTTGGAGCACAGCCTTACTCTCTTTTATAGCCCTGGAGTCTACAATGTAGTTGTTCTCAAAACAATTTTTTGAAAAAGAGAACTTTGAAAGCATATTTACTTAAAGGATAAGTAAATATATGCATGATCAAAATATATAGACTGAAGTAATATAAGGGAAAGGGAGATAGCTCAGTAAAATAAGCGACTACCTGGCAAGTTCATTCCCTGGTACCACAAAAAAAAAAAAAAAGCTCAAGTAATCTTATCAATAAAATAAATGAAAATACAAACAAATTGTTTCTCGATAAAATTAATAATAAGAAGTATATAGAGTGAAGGAATATAGGTATGTAGCTACCTACAAGAGATACAATTGATCTACTGGAAATATGATTAATAACCACAATAGTGAAAGTCATGATAATATAGCTAACTTTTTTTTTAAATGTATGTGCTATAGGGTCTCACTATGCAGATCAAACTCAAAGTGATTCTCTTGTTTTCAATCTCCCCAGCACTGGGATTACAGGTGTGTGCCACCGTGTTTGGTCTTGGTGGCTGGCACAGCACACCTGGGGGTGGGGCCTGGGTGGCACAAGGTACTAGGAATTGAGCCCCAGTCCCTGCACTTGCCTAAGCAGGTGCTTAGTCCATTGAGCTATCTCGCTGGCCTTTATGTAGCTAATTTATATTGAGTGCTTATTATGCATTTGTACTTCTGTAAGTACTTTGTATGTTAACTCAGTTGATCTTCACACCATCCCTAACAGGTAGGAGTTTGTATACTCAGTACTGGAGGCAAACAGAAGAGGTAGAGTTGTTCCTGCTGTGAGTGGGTAGCACTTAGTGCAGCTTCAGAAAGGACATGGATCTGGGTAGGGAGGTGCCAAAGTTCTGTGGTGGTGGAGGATGGACTCTGGAGGAAGAAGGGACAGTGGGGAAATGGAGAAGAATGGCTAAGGGGTCAGAAAAACACCAGGGGAGGTGACAATAGGCCAAGCAGGCAGAGAGTTTCCAGAAGGGAAAGTGCTAAGTAGCTCAGTAATGGTGAAAGAACAGGAGAGGAGCCTGGGGCACCAGCACCTCAGGAATGTCAGCACCCTTTTTAGGAAAGTAATTATAGTGCATTCAGTCACATTAAAATGGGTGAAAGAAGGAAGGCAAGGAGAGAAAGTAGGAAGGACAGAAGCTGAGATAAAGGAGAGAAAAGGAAAAGGTGGGTGGGGTCAAGGTGAATTTATTGTTTTCCTCTCCAAATTTAGGGATTTACCTCAACATGACTTTTGATTTGTTGACTTTTTTATTCCTGGTCCTGGGGATCAAACCCAGAGTTTTGCCTGCAGCTACATCTCCAGCCTGTCCTATCTTGTCTTGTTTTGTCTGTGTATCTCTCTGTGTCTATTTCTGTCTGTCTGTCTCTCTCTCTCTCTTTGTGTCTCTGTCCCTCTGTCCATCTCTCTCTGTCTCTCTCTCTGTGTCTCTCTGTTTCTCTGTTTCTCTTTGTCTGTCTGTCTCTCTCTCTCTCTCTCTCTCTCTCTATCTCTATCTCTTGTTGGTCTGTGTGTGTGTGTGTGTCTGTCTGCCTCTTTGTCTGTCTGTGTGTGTGTGTGTGCCTGTCTGACTCTCTCTCTTCTTTTGAGACAGGAGCTTGCTAAACTGCTAAATTGTCCAGACTGGGCTCAGATTTCCAGTCTTCCTGCCTCAGTCTCCCAGACTTCTGGGATTATAAACCTATACACTTAAATGTGCCTTTATTATTAATTTGTGACTGAAGAGAAGTTGAGGAAAGGTTGAAGACTGTAGGTGATCATCAGATTCAGGGTACTGAGGTGAATAGGAGAGGTGGAGGGTGAGTATGGGAAAGGTGACAAGTGGGAGGCCCTGGTCAGGACAAGAGTGAGTGAACTGACGAAAGGGCCCAGCTAGAGGAGCTCTCTTTTCGTCACCCCTGTCATTCCTATGAAATATTTCCCCAAAGTTAAGCTCCTAGAACCCTACTCAATTTAGTTCTTTTGATTAAGGGAGAGGTGACACAAAATGAAGGTATTTTCTTTAAAATTCACAGCTCTTTGGTTCCTCATGCTAAGCAGGAAAGTAGATGGGAAAGACAGAGTCAAAAAAGCACAGTACATAGTCCCTTTGCCTGAGTCTAGGAAGCTAGATGGAAACAGAATCTTATGTTGTTAAGGCTTCCTGCACTGGAACCCAAGCCTCATGAAGGCGGGGTGGGGGTCTGTCTGGTCTACTGTGGCATCCGTGGTGCCAAATTCAGTACTGTGCAGCGCGCAGTGGCTTCTTGGATGAACGGCTACAGACTCAGGCAAGAGCTATAGTCCTCATGTCATCGTCATTCCACTTTTTGATTTTTGTCCTTACTGCAGGCCAAACCCAGGATCTTCACACAGAACTACATCATAAACCCTTTTTTTAGTTTTTGAGACATTGTTACTATATTGCCTTGGGTGGGCTGGAACTGTGATACTCCTGCTCCAGCCTCCCAGAGTGCTGGGGTTACAAACTTGTACCACCATAAGTCCTGTTTAACTATGTTGACCAAGATTAAATACCCTCACTCACCCTTTGTGGGTGAGTGACTTGTGTGCTTTTACAGGGTCCTCTGTACAGAAGAGCTACATGTTGCTTAATATAGTACCATCAGAAATTAAAATTTTTCAACAATAGGAACACAGGGTCTCACTTTCTCATTGTGCATGCATTATATAGCCAACAAGTGTTACAAACAACACACAAAGAATATTTTAGATACAAGCAAATTTCATGTTATCTGTAGAAATTTGTCTCTAAAAATATACTTTAGGCTTACCTGAAATGTTAGACCATGGTTTTTCTTTCTTAAAATATGGTTCATACTCTCTGTAGACAATTTTCTTAAAAGAAGGTGTAAAAGGATTCACACTGGAAATAAAATGCAAAACTAATTTGAAAGACGTATATAACTTCTATTCATATTACAAAAAAGTAGATTCCTCACATCCTGACTTCTGTAGAATAACTATTTTTATTGTATTTCAGTAACATAAGGTTTGTAAATATGAAAATTAAGTAAAATACAGGGTAAAATTATTGTTTTTTTTAAATGTGTTCTGCTAAGCAAATATTCTTTCACAGATTTAGACTGTGCTCACACTCTTTCTCAGAATTAATTTTCTAAAAAGGAACCTAAAATCATAGTGTGAACTCAAACTTTAGGCTTTAAGTGATTAAAAATATGAACAAATCATTTATAAGTAAGTATATTTGTTATTTTAATGTGATATTCATGGTGCCGTAATAGAGTTCTGTCACATATAGTTTTTAAAAAGTGGCTAACTTGCAAAATGCAATTTTAAACTGCTGGAAAACATCATAAATTAATATTGATTTGCTTGGCCTTATTTCTGAGGGAATGAAGGGAGATAGCTCATAGAGTAAGGCCTGGAAACAAATGAAGAGACTGTCTAGGAAGAAGTGATTTTCTAAGACAATACAGCTTGTGGGTGGCCGTGCCAATCGTTTCTTCTCTGTCCCACCCCAGGTAACCATATAGAATCTTCATAATCATGGTAGTATATTTTTTAGGAATGATAGAAAGCAGGAAGGAAAACTTTTCAGCTTGGCCCCTTGTCGATGCTCATCTTGTCTTCCTCATTGGGTGAAGACTTGCTGAAACAATACACTGTTAATAGCTTTGGTCCTCATGTCAGATTCATTCCATCTTTTGATTGTTTTCATTACTATAGGTCAAACCCAGGATCCTCATCTAGGTTTGTTCATTTTTAACTTTGTGTTCTTTGACCACCCTATCACCTACCATACTCTCAAGTCATAAACACAATATGCTACAAGAACCCTCACCAGGGGTATGAACAGACAGCATCAATGTTGGAAAGACTATAATTTTCTTCAGGGTTTCAGTTAATGGAAGTCCCCTAAGGGCATGGGTGTTACTTAGACTTGAAATGCAATATTTAAAAATTATTATTTATGGGGTCAGCCAAATAGCTCAGCAGATTAAAGCTCCTACAAGCAGGCGTGGGGTTCAATCCTCATGTAGGTCCACCCCGGAGGTGTGCTGAGATGGCAGTTGAGACTGGGCATGGTGATATGCACCTATAATTCCAGTTCTTGGGAGGCTGTAAACAGGCAGATCACTACGAGTCCAATTTTTCAGTGAGACCCTGAACGCTCTGTAGAACCTTCTCCAAAATTAAAAAATAATAATAATAAACAAAAATTTATTTTTTAGAAAAGGAGAAATTTCTTCTAAGACCAGGATGCTATGTGACATGCTCCAAAGTTTCAGTAACAATTTTGAAAGGATTAATGCTGTACACAAAGATGGTAAAAAAAATGACATTTTTGGCCAAATTGCTGTGGTTTTGTAATTCTAAAAGAGGAACCCATGTTTCACAATCATTTAAACTGATGTTAAGTATTTTTTTAAATGAGTCATGCACAATAGGAGGTTTACCATTCAAATCCAATTAAAAATAAAACTTACTGGAAATATTGAATGGATCTTATGATTTGGTTGGTTTTTGGAGAGTCTTATTTTTAATCTTTCAATTAGAAAAAGACAGTTTGTAACTCAAAGATTATTTAAGCCTTCCTAGTTACACTTGCCTTTTAATAGTAATTTTACGAACATAGCCAGGGAAAATCGTATTCCAGGAAATGATTAAAAGAAAAAAATTAGGATCAGATGAAGAAGCCATGAGTAAGTTAAACAGATGAAGAGGAAAGAGTGCTTCGTTTTCAAAGTCATTTATAGGAGACTGCCCATAGTTGTTCAATTAGCTGCTGAAAGTGCAGAGTATGCATCTTTACTTTTAAAAGATGAAGTTAAAGCTAAATGTTCTGTCGTTCTAAGTTCCACAGAAATGGCAGACTCTCAGAACGCCCAAAAGGAGACTTTGTAGGAAGCTCTAATGGGGGAGCTTGCGCCTGGTGTTTTGAATCAGGCATACTAATAAAACTAGGCATACTAATGAGTTAAGTATAATCACAAATAAACGCACTAGCGAGATGGAGCAGACTGACAACCCTGTGGAGAACAAACGCTGGAAAGAAGGCAGCACTTGACAAACCCTTTTCTCTACATCCTCAGAAGGATGAAGTACAGTAGAGAGGCAAAGCTGGCAAGTCTGGGGCCGGGAGATAGAAGAATAAGTTCCTGCCTGGCGCGCACAAGGATCTGAGTTCCGCCAAAAAAACAAAACATAATAAAGACAAAAAATAACCACATAACAAAAATAACCACAACAAAAAACAAACCAAAAAAAGGTGCACTGTATTAACTGTATATACTTGCCTGAAATCAGTCAGTCTCTTTTCATTTATTTTAAAGAGAGACAAACAATACAGAATTTCAAAACATGGAAAGTAACAGTTATTATATTGCGTATTCGAAGCAGTTGCTCAGATTGCAACATACAGGCATTCAAAGTTGATCAAATAATATGTGCACCAACTGTTCCTTTCAATGAACTAATAGAAATTAGTACTATAATTATCTTAGCCATCTTGCGCATATCTGTTTTTCACTCCTTCCTTCTTTTCCCCTATCCCTCATAGTCAATCTCAAACAGTCTTCTGGGCAGTCTTCAGTCTGTCTAGGTGCAGCTGCGAAGGGCGCCTTCTCTACCCCCACCCCAGCCCCGATACCTGGGGTCTGCGGGCTCGGGGCGGTAGGTCCAGGTGACGCCCTGCGCGGCCACGTAGAACTGCCGGAGCACGCCCGCCGCGGGGCCCGCTTGCACGCCCCAGCCCGCCAGGTTGGCGCCCAGGGCCAGCAGCACCCAGAGGTGCGCGCGGCCCGCAGACATGATCCTCGGCGGTGCCAGCCGGCTGCGCCCCGGCCTCCTGCCTCCCGCCCTCGGGGCTGGTCCCGGCAGGAATCAGGGTCACGGCCCCGAGGGCAAGAGGTATTGATTAGGCCGGCAGGCGGGACAGCGTCCCCCTGGACCCTCCCAGGGGCAGTGCCGGGCTCCCTCCCCGCGTCTGCGCAGCTTGCGGCACAAGGCGCCGGGCGGAGATCCGACCCTCGGATTTCCCGCGCGCAAGAGCGGCGCGTCGCCCTCCGCTGGATCCGGTGTCCCGCTTGTGAGCTCGAAAACCGCGGTGCTCTCAGGCCGGCTGACAGGGCCCTGAGTCACTTTACCAAGGCACAGTTCTGGGCAATGACTTGTCACCCTTGTCACGGGGTAGGGTGGGGACAGCAGAGGGGGCTGGCTGGGCTCCTCAGTGGTCCAGAATTCAGTTCTACTTATTCCTTGTGTGGTGTGGGGCAAGCCACTCTGCTTCTCTGGAGGGGAGTTCCTCCTTCTCCTCTTCCTTCTCTTCTTCCTCTTCCTTTTTTTTCTTTTAATGTCTTTCATCCTTATTTTGGGAAAAGACTGACACCTTGCCAAAGCAACCAACTTTTGGTTTGAGCTTTTTATTTTGGTTCCAGGAATGGAACCCAGGGCCTCGTGTTTATCAGGCAGGCACTGTGCCACCAAGCTCCATTCCTCGCCCCAATTTTTAAATTTAAGTTTATTTTATTTTATTGGGACATGTTTGCAGTACCTAATGTTTACATTCCGTGTGTGGATCGGTGGGTGTATGTAACACTTTTAAATTTTCCATCCCCTGTCCCTCCTCTTCCTCCCCTCCTGCTCCCTTCATCTTTGATTCTCTTCCCCTTTGAGAAAGCTCTATTTTCCTATTATCCATCTTTGTTTTTTGCTCTTTATTTATATTTTAAGTTTCTCATATAAGAGACAACCCAGGTATTTAAATTTGTTTGATTTATTTTACTATCCATTTCCTATAAATGACCCAAGTTTCTTTTCCTTTATGGCAGAGGGCAGAGTGGTATTCCAAGGCGCGTAAATGCCATGGTGTCCTTATCCATTCCTCTGCAGACAGGCACACTGGCTGCTCCCAAGGTTTAGCTAGTTTCCAGTTGTGCTGCTAGGAACCATAGTTGCATACAACACTGTGTGTGATCTCTTTAAGTAGAGTGTAGTTTTGACATCTGCAACCAAATGGAAGGAGCTTAATCTTTCCTGACAGGCTTACTGGGAGGATAAGAGGAGCATGCTAAATAGGACTCCTAGCATTTACAGAGAGCACAGTATGGCTTTATTTCTGATTACACTTCCTGCCCTCAGGGCCTCCGATACTTCAGGAAGGAGCTTGCTGTCTTGTCCTGCCTCGATTTTTATTTTCCCATCCATAGAGGACCTGAGAAGTGTGTTATCTGAAGCATCAGGATGGCCTGAGTTTCTGCCTGTGCTTTATGGTGCCAACACATTCAGCAAATGGTATCCTGGTGAAATCTCAGGAAGTGACGTCAGGCTCCTCAGCAGTGTATTCCCATTTGCTGATAGCATTTGACATGGAAGGCCCATTCTCTCCCTCTTTCTTTGCCCAGATTTTAGTCTGTTGTCTTACCCTTCTTCCTGATTTTAGATTCAATATTGACTTTTCCATTTTGTTTTCCAGTACTACTATTCAAATTATAAATACCAGTTAGCTTCTATTCAAATTATAATTACCATTTAGCTTTTTGTGGGGAGGTGCTAGGATTGAGCCCGGGGCCTTTGCACTGAACTGTATCTTCAACCCATTTTTTAAAATTTTTTATTCTATTGTATTGTACTATGTTTTTTCTGTTCTGCTCTGCTCTGCTCTGCTCTGCTCTGCTCTGCTCTGCTCTGCTCTGCTCTGCTCTGCTCTGCTCTGCTCTGCTCTGCTCTATTCTATTCTATTCTATTCTATTCTATTCTATTCTATTCTATTCTATTCTATTCTATTCTATTCTATTCTATTCTATTCTATTGAGACAGACTCGCTAAATTGCACAAGCTAGACTTGATTTTGGGACCCCCCTCACCTTAACTCCCAGAGTGTTGAGATTACAGGGTGCACCACTACAATCAGCTACCCTTTCTCATTTTATGTAGGTACTTACTGAATCCCCAACTAGAGTATAAGCTATTTAGGAAAGAATGAGACCCTATAGTTAGTTGGATAGCTACAAAACCGGTAGTTTCCAAAGGTGTTAGACCATCAAAATTCCCTAGGAACTTTTCCAAGTGTAGACTGACTTGAGGGACATGGTTGAGAGCCACTGTTATATAATACCTAGCCTCATGATTGACATATAAGGACTGACATCAAGGACGCTGTTGGCAGTATCTCTGAGAAACTTTTGGTACCTTGTCCCTAACTCCCAATATTGCTACAAAAATTCTGACACAATCCCTGTAGCCCTTTAACACTTTCAGTATTTACATTTGTGTTTGATGTGTACATCCGGTCTAACTGATATAGTCATCAGGTCGCATTTCCTTGCAACAAGACAATATATTGTTTGGATCTGTAATATTCACATTAATTTCCGGTGCACTGTATAATTTTGTGACATATTTATTAAACATGTGATTTAAATAACCAGTAAAACATATCCATTCTCTGTAGAGCATTAAGATGAAGGTTTTTTTCTGATTTTCTCACGTTGACGGTAAACAACGTGAGATACACAGTCCTTATTGAACAGAAAATAAATAGAGGAATATGGTATGTGGCAGGGAAGTCTTTCATTGTAGGTCTGAGTACTGATCTCTGGGTTCTTCCGTGGAGAGGCGGTTCCACGATAACATGATTCCTGTTTTTCGTACCCTCTGGCGCCATCCAGAGGCTTTTCTAGAAATTTCAGCAGCATTTCAAGGACTCAGATGTAGGAAAGCCCTGGAGAATCCTGGAGATCCTATAGAAATTCTCTCCTTAAACATGCTCTTGCCTTCCAACAGCATAGAAGGTGCCTACTTTCAACTCCTTTCATTTCTGTACAGTCTGGTCTCCTAGTGAATCAGATGCTCTGGTCCCTGATTAACTCGTACTTCCAGAACAGCCAGGTGGAAGTTCACAAACCACAGTCAAAACATTTGCTCCTGGCTTCTGTGGCTTTGTGTCTTAGGGAGAGCGGAGGAGGAGCAGGAAGAAGGTGGGTGGAGAGGCGAGAATGTGGCACAGTCCTACTGCGCTCTGCTCCAGAGCAAATCTAAAGGAGTGTCCTTGTCCTTTATCCACACCTGTACAGAGAAGACTGAAACAGATGTGCTAAGATGAAGTCAAGTCTAGCAGGAAGTTTTATGTTCCTTAGCAGGATCCTGAGAGTCTGGAGGAGATGACCAGGATCAAGGTATATCTCTGAAAATAAAACCAAAGAAATGAAAGTAAATATCTTTTCCTTAAAAAATGAAACAAAGCAAGAAATCTTCATCATATCTATCCCTTGAAGCTCAAAATAAGTTCTTCCTAGATTCCAGATTTTCTGCCATCTGAGCCACTTTTCTTAAGAAATTTGCTATTTGAGATAAGGCTGGCATCAGATTATCTTTGTTTTCCCAGCAAGTGGCGTTAGGGATAGCAAGTCCGCACCACGCTGTCAACACCAGATAGCAGCCAGTAATGGGAATGTCACACAGCCTGGAACAAGTTAGAGATCCTTTTGAATGGAAATATTTAAACAAAGTCGCTATTATTCCTGTTGTCAATATAATTTCCTTTATGTCCTGAAAAACTTGATACATAATTAAAACTGAGTACATGATTAGGTGAGAACAATCAAGCTTTCTGTTCTACTTCTTTAAAAAAAGCTGACTGTGCAGGCACATGCTTTTAAGCCCAGCTCTTGTTTTGTTTTGCTTTTTTTGTCTTTTTGAGACAGGGTCTCACTATGCAGTTCAGGCTGGCCGTAAACTCACTTTGTAGCTCAGGCTGGTCTTGGGGTGGCTAAGGCAGGAGGATCACAAGTTCCAGCCCACTCTATGCAACTTAGCACCTTAGTGACATTCTGTTTTGAAATAAAAAAAGGCTGGGGATGTTGTTCAGTGTGAAGGCTCTGGATTCAATCCCCAGTATGAAAAAAAAAATCTTCATAGGCAACTTACCTTAAGGGTTTGGGTCAAATGCAGTGTTTGTGAAAACTCCATATGTACCTAGGTGGCTGAAGAACATAAACATGGATACTTCTTAGTCCTCAACACAATCAGACACAGAGATACTCTAGCAGTAGTTTTGAAACAATGGCAGTACTGCCCCCCCCCCCTGACTTTTTCTACTGGTGTACAGTGAACAGGGGCCCAGGGTACTGGCTGTTCAAATAGGCACAGGATACAAAAGAACTGTCCTGCAGTCCGCATAACTTTGCAACATCTGTTCACTATGTATTTGTGCAAAACCCACTGAGCCTGGCACTGACCTGCTCTCTATATAACTAAGTGGTTTTGGCATCTTTTACATGCAGTTGCTACATGCATCAAGAGAAGACTATCACAGGCCTTACAAACCTTTGTCAAAATTGTACTTCTCTGAAAAATATGAAGCTGTTGTTGGCTATGGTTGTGACACTGCCTGTGTACCTGGTACAGCACCCTCCAGCAGGCTGCCCAGCTGACTGCTGCTTCATAGCAGTTCTTCTGGGAAAGCTCAGCAAGGTCTTTCCAATAGCAGCTGCTAGCACATCGCTGAACCTTTAGCACATTGTTTCTCTTATAAATCACTTTCCTTGACATTCTATGATTTTTTTTAATTTAAAAAAATCATTTATTTTTTTATTTGGTATACAGTCTCACTATGTAGCTCAGACTCGTAGTGATCCTCCTATCTCAGCCTTCCCAGTGCTGGGATTACAGTCATGTGCCACCATGCCCAGTTTTGGTAGCTGGCATGGTGAACCCGGGGTTCCTGGCTGGCACAGCACGTGGTACTGGGGATTGAACCCAGGTCCTTTTGCTTTCCAGGCAGGTGCTTAGACTGCTGAAGTGTCTCCCCAGCCATCCTTGACATTTTAATTAGGGCC
Source organism: Ctenomys sociabilis (assembly GCA_004027165.1). NCBI lineage: Eukaryota > Metazoa > Chordata > Mammalia > Rodentia > Ctenomyidae > Ctenomys > Ctenomys sociabilis. The sequence continues at coordinate 113,571 of PVKA01000140.1, read as the reverse complement.
TTTTTTGATTTTTATATTTTGTGCATTTAGGATATATCATCTGCACATGCTTCAGAATAGGAAAAGGGAACGGAAAATATTTATTGTAAAAAAAAGGCAGCCATTATATATTATGGTTTATATCTGCCTTTCTCCCCAAAAGCCCCACATGCTCCTAGGTAAGGGTTTTGAGCACGACTGGGTCAGGCTTGTGTTGTACTGGATTAGTCCTCAGATTTGTTTAGCACAGCTCTGGGTGTGGGTGTTGCACTTGCAGAAGAGGGAAGACTGATCCTGGTGTGAATGAAGCCAATAGGTTTGCAGCGTGGATGGAATGAAAAGTGAACCAGGAAGAGTTTCCCTGCTTCCTGGGTACCGTGCCATGTTCTGCTTCTCCTTTCTCATGCCCCTCTGCCATGCCACCCTGCCTTCAAGCCAGGATTAAACCTCTATAGACTGTGATCTCAAATAAACCTTTCCTCCTTCAATTTGTGGGTGTCATGTATTTTATGCCAGCAATGAGACAGTGATTAAGACACTATGGCTATCTTGCTCTAGTGGATGAGAATTAGCAAAGTGTTTCCAAATATAGAACATTTCTATCTTACCTGTGAGGGCTCAGAGGACATTTTCCATCATCTGAAATAAAGAGAAAATAGGAATGATTGGCTTAGAAGGAAAACAAATTACATGAAGGGAAAGAATCATTAGTAGTAGATACTATTGAGGAAAGGGAGTAGACTGACTTTTAGATAGGTTTATTCCATGAAAGCATTGGAAACCATGTTTCCTTGAAAGGCAGGGCTTATTTTAGACTAAATGAAATATTTTATAGCTTTTCTTTCTAGAGTGCTCTCACTTCCTTCCTCTTGCCTTTCAACACAATCCTCACTCTATTGAGACCTACAGGAGGCCTGCCCATTAGCTCAGTTGTTTGAGTGACTGCTTAAACAAAGCAATCAGGATGCTGTGGTTTGATCTCCAGACCTGTACTGAAAGCATCCTGAGCTAGCCAGAAAAAAAAAATCCTTCTGAGACCTACAACTCCTTTGTCCTAGAGACCCCTGTGCCTGTGTGCTTTGTGGCATCCTCACTCTCTGGGCCTCCTCATTCCCTTGACTCCAGTGAGGCAAGCTAAACCAATAGGGAGGTTTATGTTTTCCTTCACTCTAATATACGCAAACAGGCATTTCCTATCATAATCCAAGCAGGAGTCTCACAGTTGTATTTTCAGACATGATTTTAATGTTTATCTATTATTTGGCCACAGAAAACTGGAGAGTCTTAAAATCCAGAGGGATAAGTCCAGGAAAAGTCTCCCATCCCTAGGAGATGAATTTATCACTAGAGATATCAGAGAGTCCATTTCCAACTTAGAAATGTTTAAAAGAAAGGAACTGTGACCTAACTGTGATCCTCCTTTAACAGAGATACATTTCTCTGGTCTTTGAGCAGAATGTTGCCCTTTGTCAGTTGTCTTGGTTACCCACTCAAGGGAGAAAACATGAGGGAGCTCTTGGTGAGCAGCCCCAATGTGATGGGAACTTTGTGAGCGGAGAGTGAGGAGAGGATGGAAGCTGCATCGCTGAGGCTGGGTGGCAGGAATGGCTGCTGTAACTCTTGAATCCTGTGAGGATTCTGACTGCCACACCCAGGGACTGGGGCTTGAGTGTCCACTGCATGCTGATGCCCTTGTTACTGTTTTCTTTTATGTTTATTAGTGCATGTTTGCAGAATGTAATGATCACATTCACTGTGGGAAGTCACTACGTGCACATGACACACTTTAGTTTTTGTTACTTCTCCTACCCCGGGTTAATTTTTAGGAGTAGTGATAAAGAAAGAGAGCCATACTGTCTCATAGACAAGTTTATGAAATTATGGACCAGCTAGCTGTCACAGCAGGTTGAGAAAGGATATTATAACTTTGAGAGGTGGGTTGGTGCCTTCCTTTATTTCTACACAAAAGATTTTTTTTCTCATAAACAGTTTCCCTTACAGAGGGTCCTATCAATGTGGTCACTTCCCTGATCAAATCCTGTATCAACTGTACATGTATGCAGAAGAAAGCGAGGATGTGGAAGCTGAGCATGCCAGGTCTCTACCAGCAGCTCCTTGCAGCTCTCACTTTGTCTCCTGCATCCTTCCTCAGCCCTCAGGTGCACTGGACTGTCACATTATTCTCCAGGATATTGCACTCTTTCATGACTTATCACATGCTGTTTTCTCTACTAGAACTCTATTTCCATTTTCCTCCATTGGCCAAATCCCTCTCATTCTTCAAAGCGAAGCTTGAGAAAAACATTCTGACCTGACAGTCTAGCTTAGTCACCCTATTCTGTGTTCTGGGAATAACCAGGTACATTTTTGTTATCACACACTTACTTATTCCTCTTCAGTATATGCACTAATTTAACTTGTCTGTCTCCTCTACCTTGATGTCAGGAACTATCTCAGTGGCTCCCTTTGTCCAGCAGAGTAATCTATCAATGGCTGATGCTTGAAGGAATGAATGAGGGAAGGAAACACAACACCTCTTTAATTTAGTTTTGGTGATTCCAGAAGACCCCCAAATGCTGACTTGTAAAACTGCCTCACCAAAATTTCTTATACCTAAATTTAAAAAATTCAGAGTAGTAGACCCAGTTCCAGATCTCCTTGTAGCATCATCTGTAGTTTTATCAATGTCCCAGGTGGTTCTGATTAGACAGTCAATCTTGATCATTTGCCTTGTTTGCTTTCCAGAAAGTGTTCACAAACCTGAACTACTGAAGTTGTGGGTTTGTCACCCCATCCCAAATCACATTTGAAAAAAGAAAGAGAGAGTAAGACTATTTACCTTTTTTTCTGAGACGCTTTCTTAGCAGAGCCAGAAGTGTCCCACCCATGGCCAGACCTGTGGTGGAAGCCACTGCTCCACCAACATATGTCAGAGCTTTCTGGATAGTCAGTGCCTCCTCTGCAAAAGAAACACACGTAAGTCAGGGATAAGAAGCCTGTGTGGAAGACCAGTCATTCCTAGAAGGGTCCAAAGAACCCTGAGGCTAGAGATCAAGTGGGCTTGTTAAAGATCCTGCCCACATTGATCAACTGGCAGGAAAGAGAATCTGGAAACCAGACATCCATGGCACCAGTGTAGATCTCAAGGCCTGGATGTATCTCTACAGCCTCAATAGCAAATATAATTTCTGAATGGGTCAGGGTAAGTACCCAATAAAGGAATCAATTTGTAGGCACCCAAAAAATCCACATATGGGAATCTGAGGAAATGAAACATGGGTAAATTTTTTGGCACTCAACGATTGAGATATGCAAGAGAAAGCAGTCATCACAAGCTTCAAGGGAATAAAATGGGGAGAAGGTGGGGCTGAAATAAAGCTTGCAAACAGCAGAATTAAGGAAGATCTGTGACATGTTAGAGGAAGGGTTGTACACAAAAGCCTTCTGAGAAAACGAGTGAAATATTTTCAACAAAAAAATCTCAGTTTCACACATTTTGAAACTTCAAGATGTGTTAAACAGAGAAGATGAAGAAGTGAGAAGGTCATGAATACATCCGAGCACTACAAGGGAGTGGCGTTTGTCTATATAGAGTCACTGAATTGAACTCCTGCTGCTCTGTATAAAGCAAGGAGATTGTAGCTGACTCATTGTGAAACATTTATTAATTAAGCGGAAACCCAGTGGTGGAAAGGGAGATCACTCTAGAAATAGTCAGAGATGAGACACTGATTTTATATTTCTCGTACTGAGGTGGCTTCCTAAGATGAAAAGCATGTACCTTGGCAGGTAGGCATGGTGGCTGACCAGTGGCCGTTGTCCTGGCATGTCGCTCTTGCAGAACCATTGAGTAACTGACCCTCTGGACAATGGAAGGTGCAGTCTGAGCCATAGCGGAAATTTCCCCAGGGACGGGAGCAGTTCATCACTAGTGGATTATTAAGGTGCAGTTCAGGGCATTTGATGGCTGCAGGAATAAAGAATGCAGGAGGAACAGATAAATAGAGTGGAGGTAAATCAGACCACAGTTCTATTTGCAACCTCTTGCCAGTAGCTAATGGAGAGAATATAAAGGTCAGAAAGAAAATTAGCGACTTGCAGTATTCACATCAGTTTCTCCAATATTATATATGTGAAAGCAGCCACTCAAGGAGTGTTGGTCAAAGAATAAGTGGACATGAGGTAGCGTCCAGTAAATATCTGCCAATGGTTTGATCTTCCCTCCAAAAATACTACTTACAATTACTATCTCTCTCTAAAGACTGCCATTCTTCTATTATTATTAATACATTGGTGATTAACTAGCATGTCAGCATATAGTTACTCAAGCACTTCATAAGCATTTAGCAAAAGGTGAAAGATTTGTATGATCTGAAGAGAAACCAGAGTACACTATTTAGTGTTCATTGGGACACTGGTAGTTTGAGAGAAGTAGAGACTATTTTCTCTTTTTTTAGTTAGTCTCATAGTCAGGAGGGTATGAAGACTTAGCCTAATGGCAAGGACAGCAAATCATAGTATACTTAGGAAATTATGTTGAATCTGAATAAATACTGTTGAGCAGTATTGACATTTGTAAAGCTCTGAATGTGCTTTTGGGGGGATGTGAAATAAAAAGAGACACGGGGCTCCATGCTCCATGTATAGGGTACAGATCTCAAGAGACATTAGGAGGTTTAGCTATTTAGCTACTAATTATTAGAATATGCACTGTTTGCACTATCACCCAATTCAAAAATTGCAACTTTGCAGTTCATACTGTGCATTTCATGTTCACCATACTTATAAAGTTCTAACACACTTTAGACATTTTTGATAGTTTTCTCCTTCAGGTCTGGAGGGAGTACAGGTGATGGGCGTGCTTCTCACTGCTTGTGGCTGGGATCAGTGGAGTTTTGTGGAGGATGTGACACTTGTCACAGGTGTTAGGTTTTCTGGGATTCAACAGGCAGATATGGTGTGAGACAGAACACATCAGAACTGTTCCCCTGACCTTACCTCTGCATTCCGGTACCACCGATGTCCATTGTCCCGAAGGTCTGCATCGGAGGGCATGGTTCCCTATGAGGGTGAAGCCAGCTTTGCATCCAAAGTAACAAGTGGCGTTGAAACCAAAGGGTCCTGGGTGATGCGTGCAGGACATTGTCCCCTGCCCAGGAGCGGCAAGGGCTGGGCATCGCATTACAGGAGCAGGAGTTGACCCTACAGCTATGGTAAAAAAATATTTCAATTAGAGAACACACAAGTAAAAGAATCATGTCCAAGTTAATGACTAATGCATAGTAACTGCCTCCACTCTTTTCCTTTCTAATAAGAGACATGCTAGCAATAAGAAAGCTATGAAGAACTATTACCTATTTATTTTGGATATAGAAAAACAGATGAGGAGAAGTATTTAAAAGTGTCCTTCAAGAGATAATTATGGTGACCCCAAGAAGAAACAGGTATCAGTTTCTTTTTAAGAAGCAGTAGAGAAGTTGGTGCATAAACATAGCAATTCAGTAAAACATCAAATTTACAAAGCCTAATCACCTGCTACATTGGGAGGTGATACTTTTCTCTGGAAAAGGTCAACATGAAAAGTGACATGTGAATGATGCCACTGGCTTTGTCACTAACTTCCCATGTGGCAGGAACATGACAACAGATTCCTGTGTGGCACTGTTGGAAAATTAGACCCTGGTATTTTCTGAGCAACAATGTAATGGACAGCATTCAATTTACTCAATAAAACTAAGCAAAACAGGTTAAAGAAGGGAAACAAAAGTTTTGCATAAAAAATTAGTCACTTATTTACAAATATAATCTGTCCTGTCACTCCTTAGAAAACTTTTTAGCCCACAGGCTGTATTTACTATGCCAAAATGGTATTATAAATATGCACCTGTCATATACAAAAGCTATGCAAATGATTTTTGTCTTTGCAGAAAAAGAAATTTAAAGAGTAGGACAGGCCCAGTGAACACTGATTAGTACCTTTGCAAGTTGGCAGAGGCGCTGACCAGCTTCCAGCAGCTGTGCATTCTGCATTGTTGGAGCCCTCGAGCTTGAAGCCCTTGTAGCAGGAGAAATGGCAGCTGGAGCCAACACTGAAGTCTCCACTCATGTGAAAACAATCCAGTGTGCCCCACTGTGGGGCGAAGAGTTCTGGGCACTTGATGGCTGCAACATCAGAATGAGAGTGTCACAGTCTTCCAGTACATTCTCAAGTTCTGTGATTCACGAGGTTCACTCACTCATATATTTGATAAATATTTACAGAAGGGCCAGGGGTATATAAAAGTTATAGCCCAGTGGCACAGCAACGCTCTGAATTGGTACCAAATAAATTATTGAAAATCTACGGTATTTCCAGGGTTTTGCTACAGAGGAAGAGATGGTAGATTTGCAAAGAAGAGAACATTCAAAGGTTATAAAGAAAGGAAGTTGGGAATTTAAGCAGTCATACTCTAGAACTCACAACTCCGCCCTCTTTTGGTTTACATGCACTGCTTCAGAGACCTTCTGGCTTTCCCCAGCTCTACTGTGTTATCTGACTGTCATGTCTCTTTCCTCCAGCCTCAGACCACTTCCCCTAAGATCTCCAGCCTTCTTAATTTCAATACATTAACAACTGTAATGACCAGCTCATGTTGTAAATGATTTCCTCTAGTTGCATCCTCAGGGTGGTTTTTCTACCACAGTTCCACAGCAAAAGAAAACTCAAAATGCCTGGTCAAGATAGCTAAGGTCTGAGGAATTCCAGGTGTGTCGCTGGCTCTCACTGCCCTGTATGTCTTCTGTTTTTAGATCCAAATCATCAAGCCCCTCTGAAGCCAGAGCTCACACAGCCAGAAGTCCTCTCTGCACACCTCAGCATTTTGTTTGAATTTATCTGCTCCCATATGATTTTCATATCTTTCTTCTTTTGCTGGACAGAAAGCTTCTACATACAACCCAGGGATCATGTGTCTTGGTTGCCCATATTTCCCACTGCAGGATCTCCGTGGGGGGGGGGAGATTCAATAACCAAATGCCAGGTATTCAGATGAATACATGAAATTTTAATTTAGCCACCCCAGTTTTTCTTCAAAATTGTTTCATATATGATTGCTGAAAGTGGTGCTTAGGGTAAAAACAATTTAAGGGCTCAGATATATGGGGAAAAGAGAAAGGCATGTGCCAAAATACAGAGCTTAAATTTGGAAAATGAATTAAGAACACAGGCAAAACAACTTAAATCTCAAAATCAGGGTAAAGGTCAGGGATTCTGACTTCCATCCTTGGCTACAGACATCATCTATGGTCAGGATTAACCCTGGAAGGGCTGGAGTGGGTGGGCCCACAGAGGACAGGTAAATGCCACTTCTTGTGGGGAAAAAGAGGGTTGGACAGAAGTGAAAGGAAATTGGGGCTTCAGAGATTACAGATTTAGCAATCATAGTGTTTGCATAGATGACTTAACAGTGCCATGAGATATTTTTAGAGTTTTGATTCTTTGGCCTTAAAACAGAATATCAGGTAATGGAGTCCCTGAAAAATGTCATTGGAATGAATCACTAGAGAGAAAAGAGAATGAATGAACCAAGAAGCACAGTCTTGATATTCTTGGATGTTTCCAGGGTGGCTCCTTGTGAGGAGCGGTGTACACATTCCACGCCCTTTCACCTACAGTGTCCTTCACGAGGGAGGAGGCCTCAGAGATGATCCTGCCCACCCCTCTGGTTTTTTGTTTTTTTTTCTCTGTCCCTTGTTTTTTTAGTTGAGAAAACTGAAGCTTAAGAGTGACAAGACCCTTATGCCATGAGATGGGGTATCAGTCTTGGGATATTAATCTAGTGCTTGTTGCACTAACATATTTCTACTAATATAATCTCTCGTCTGATTGCCACACACTATCTTTTCTAAGCAGTTAGGGTTGCAACCTATGGAATGAAAAAGAGTGAATTTGCAAGTGACAAGACCCAGGGTTTAGCAGCTTTGCCACTAGGTGGCAGTGTAGTGTAATGGTGGATACACCTTGTACTCAGACTGAGTTGGAATCCCGGCCTCATAACTCTCTAGCTATGTGTCTTAACCAGCTACTTATTTTCTCCAAAGTTCACTTTCATCTTCAGAATGGGGATAATAGTACGCATCTTAAAGAGAGGAATGGCTGTGTGAAAATTCCCATGAACAGCTGTACTACACAAGCAATGAATATTAGCTGTTAATTCCAGTCTTGTTATTAGTGGCTACACTGAAGAATGCACTGGAAGAGCAATGGTGCCTGTTGAAGCTAAAGGGAAGGTATGACAGACGATGCACTAAGCAAGATATTGTGCTGTGCAGGCATTTGGGTAGATAAAGATGGACAGGATGCACCCCTGCCTTCATGAATTTGTGTTAGTAGAGTTTATGCTTGAGGAAGTTTTAAGGGTAAACAATAAGCTTCAGTAGAATAGCTATTTGTAAGAAGCACTCTTCTCTACCTAGCTGCTGCAGAGGATATTAAAAAGAAGGAAGATTAGCTCCTTTCTTCAAGTGCTTTATAAACTACAGAGAAGTAGAGGGCAGAGTCAGTATACAATTAGTCTGCAGTTAAATCACACTATTCTGAAAGGCTCAGTGCATGGGACTTAGTGCTCAGTAAAGGTGGTGCATGAATGAATGGATGAGTGAATGAATGAATGGGGTCACAGAAAAGGACTGAATAAGAAACTAAAAATTTTAGTGAAATCGTGGAGCTTTATCACTTTCTAACTGTGTGACTTTGAACTAATGACCTAACTCATCTGACCCTGTTTCTTCCTCCTTCTTCATAAAGTAGAAATGACACTGTGGTTAACAACATAGGGTATGATGATATAAGACTACTTTATAAAACTGTGACATGTTTGTCTCAATGTATTACAAGGTCATTCAGGCAAGGGAAGGGGGAGAGAGAGAGAGAGAAACAGAGAGAGAGAGAGAGAGAAACAGAGAGAGAGAGAGAGAGAAACAGAGAGAGAGAGAGAGAGAGAGAGAGAGAGAGAGAGACCTTGGTATATATTGCCACGCTTTAGCTTAAGAACACATTTATGGAACTCCCTGATGCTGCTCCATCCTACTGTTGCCTGATCAACTATAAGAAAGAACAGACCCAGAACCTACCTGTACACGTTGGTGGGGAGCCTGTCCAGTGCCCAGATGGAGTACAGTCCACTCTTGCTGACCCAGATAAAGCAAATCCCTCATCACAGGTGAAGTGGCATGTGGATTGGTAGCTAGAACTCCCGAGAGGTTGGATACAGCTCATCATTCCGTTCTGAGGGCCTAGCAAGGGGGTGCAGGTAGTAGCTGCAGTAGGCATTGTAGGGGAGAGAAGAGACCAGGTTAGTATTCTATAGCAGTCACCAATGGCATGTGTGTATGTGTGTGTGTGTGAGAGAGAGAGAGAGAGAGAGAGAGAGAGAGAGAGAGACAGAGAGACAGAGACAGAGATACACAGACAGAATACACAAGCACAGCAGCATTGGGTTAAGGTGAGTACTCCAATTTTCCACTGCTGTCTCCTGGTAGAGATTATGCAAATACAAGACAGCAGTTAGCAGTTGGTTGATGCTCAGAAATGCCATACACAGAAAACTAGGAAGGGGACTTTAGGAGGCAGTTGGAGCTATATTTGGAGAGCTAATGGTGCAGCTTCTTTTGGCCGCTCTGGACAGGAATGGAAGTGGTTGCCCCCACTACCTCCTTCCAACACAGACCTAACCACTTGGCGAGAGAACAATGACAAGTGAATGGAAACAAAATAGGGTGAATTGCTTTTCTCCTCCATCCAAATATTGGAAAGAATCTAAGCTTATTTTGCTCTTTACTAGCAATGTCTAGCAATGTGTCTCTGCATACTATATATCTGGGCCTCAGTTACTTCATCTTTTATGTAGGAAAAAGCAGAATCCTTGTCTGGCAGGTGGACTTAGCTGCATAATAAGTTAATCAGTCTATATAAAAATTAAGGGCCAGGGAGATAGCTCAGTAGAATAAACACTTCCCTGACAAGTGCAAGGGCCTGAGTTTAATCCCCAGTTCTACCAAAAAAAAATATTAAATTAAAGTGAAATAAAAAAGTCATGAACACAAGTAGGCATATAATTCATCAGATGTCTTCAAATGTTAATTTCCACCACTTCTCAGAAGAAATGCTTCTACTTGTTCACTTACCAAAAAGGTTAAATTAGGTCTCACAGGGTTGCGGTTTCGTTACTGTTATTTGTTTTTTTATTTTAGGGGCGATTTTTTGGGCCACAGTTTATCAAGTTTTAGTTCCTGGGGGATTTTCTCGTATTGGTGGTCATGCCCTGGGAGTTTTGAAACTCACTTAGCCTTTCTGAATTTCAAGATGTCAAAATGGGAAATTAGTATTACTTAGCTCCCAGGATTCTTGCTAGGATCAAGAGTGAACACACTCTTAACGCAAATGCTAATACCTCTCCAGCTGTCCCTCTACCAATTAGTGAAACAATAAAGCCCAGATTAGACATGCTAACTTTAAAAATGTAAAGAGTAATTGAACGAATGGTTTCAGCTATCTGTTCTTCATTGTCTGTCCTCATGGACAAGGTGTGGTGTTAGGCTTGAGACAGTGGTGCTGTCTGTCCTAGGACCACTTCTCAATCACTGACTGAATGCAATAAGGTTTTGAGAGCACACTATGTATCTTTGCCATCCCTTGCCCTTTCTAGCTACATTCCTCTCCCATCCAAATGCTAACCAAGCCTAGCCCTCCTTAGTTTCCAAGATCAGATGTGATTGGGGAAGGTTCATGGTGGTGTTATGGCTTTTGGGGCTTTGCCTTTGCCTGGCACAGGTAAGAAGAGGTGGGGAACAGAGTGCAAAAGGAATTGTCTGCTGACATGCTCAAGAGTGTTGCAACAGCCAGGAAGTGGATTACAAACATCAAGCTCCTTTCCTGTGCAGACCACATTTGGGTATTGCACTTGATGTGCACCCAGAAACAGGAGAAGAGAGTTCAGTCAGAGTAAACAAAAAGTGAAAAGCAGAAGGGAAACTGGAAGGTCACAGGAAGCTGGGGTGAGTGGCAACCACTTCTGTGAAATAGCCCAGTTAGGACAGTATGGAGTACTCTGTGCCTTGCACAACCAGCGCTGCTCAGAAGGACTACCATTTCTGTGAGAGCCCTCCCAGGGACTCCAGCTCTCTCTCATGGCTGGGTAGGTTTTGTCACATAGCTGTGCTTCACTGTGGCCAGAGTGGGGTTGGGGGACAAGGTTCCGGCCCCATCAGTTCTCTCCAGACCCAGAACTGGGTATCTCAACTCAGGCTTGTTGTGCCCTCTGGGCCATGAGAGACATTCTGTTCTGCTGTGCTTATTTGGCCACTTATTCATTAATTAACTCAATTATTTATTCACTACTATGGAGGGGAACATAACAGTGTATAGGGGTGTGTGTGTGTGTGTGTGTGCATGCATACACATGAACTTGTGTGTGACCTGAATAGCAAGTGGTTTCATCTTCTTAGAAAATGTAAATCTGCCTGCTCTCACTCAGACATTGAAAGTCTGTATGAAGTGGAAGTTATGGTAAATAATGCAGAAATATTTCCTCTTTTACACATTCAATTATTGAAACACACACACACACACACACACACACACATACACTAATTGCATTATGGTAGGAGGATGATTCAAAAAAATTCATACCAGAATGCTATGTGAGGGTGGTGATATTTAAGGGAATATCCTTCACTTTTCTATCCTATCTTTCTGTAGATTTTGTAAATGAAAATCTTGCTTTGTAAAAAAAAATAATATTTGTCATAAATGCAACTAAAACTTGGATAATTGAGTAAAAATGTGAATGGAGAATATAAAAACATACACCTAAATATGGATGATGAAAGTCCACTCTGCTTCATACAGGATGTTACAATACTAACAGCATACATGGCTTATAATATCAAGTGCAATGCAGATGAGAAAGACATTGGATCTGATCCTCTGTTCTGTGAGTTCTGTAGCTTCTGGGAGCAGCTTCTTTGTCTTTCCACCACTCTCCACTTTATCCTAAGTACATTTCTCCAATATTGTACTGACAGATCTCTGAGTATGTTTCAGCAAGACACCTGTAAATTCTGCCCCTCCCATTTCACCATTCTTCCCCATAACTCCTAGAGGGAAAGTGCTGCATCAGCTGTGGGACAAACATCTTGAACTGTTTTTCCTCTTGCTTTCTAGATATTATTACTCTACATACAGCCTTTACAATTGTTGCCTCCAATTTATATCCGGGAGAATCCTCTTACCCTGGCATGCAGGAGGGGCAGCGCTCCAGTGTCCAGTAGCCAAGCACTGTAGTGTCCTTGCTCCCACCAGGAGTGAGCCTTCGTCACAGGTGAAGGCACAGACTGACCCGTAGCTAAAGGCCCCAAAGGGGTGGGAGCAGTTCATCTGGGCCTTGCTTGGAGTGGGGATGTCCTGGCACTGCAAAGCTAAAAGATGAAGAAGGACAGGATGAGTGAGAAGCACTATCTAAGTATTCTTTGGGTTTGACACGTTAGTGTTTTCTAGGGCCAAGAACAAAGCTATCTCAGTTAAACTTGGTTATATTGGAAAATGAAAAATGTATCGTTCAATGGCACCTGGAGGATTTCATAAAGAAAATATTAAACCATTAATGAGTGTTTTGACACTCTGTATCCATAATTCTTAAATTATGAACCCAACGATCTCTGCTAAGTATAATAAAGATGGAAGCCAAAATCAATTAGAGATTTTTATCAAGATATTATTTGTAAAAGCAAAATATTAAAAGCAAGAATAAATACCACTAATCTGAGGCTGCAACTAAATTATAGTGATCTCTGCAAAGAATATTAATGGTCTTGGAAAATTATATACTTCACTTTGGAAAGGTAACATCTCAGTGTATGATGTTAAATTTAAAAAAAGCAGAAGAAGCATAATGAACATAATCAATTACACCATTATCTTAATCAAGTAACTAGGTGCTCATCTATGCAGACGATATACTTTCCCTCAATTGCAATAGAAAAATTCAGTGAATATTTATTACATTAAATGTATTATAATAAAAATCACATTGCCGCTACTCCTTCTCGAAACAGTCCCCTTTGCCTCAGAAGTACTTATTCCATTGTCCTTGACACTTTCTCAAGCAGTTCTGGTAGTTTCTTTGCAGTGTCTTTAGTTATGCTTCTATGACTGCCTTGATGGACTGAATGATCCAAAGTGTTGGCCTTTCGTGCTCATTTTGACTTTGGGGATGAGCCCAGAGTCACACAGAGCCAGATTAGTGAACAAGACAGATGGAATGCACCATGCTGTGATTACAAACCTTCCCCACCACTGGATGGCACTTGGTGGCAGCATTTACAGCATTTTTTAAAAATCACATCTCATAAAGACACTCATGAAAGAGAACTTCCAAATTGTTTTGGAAAATGGCAAGGAGTGAGTTTGAAGAGGTAGCATGAGTCAGAATTCCTTTCCTCGCTCAGGCTCAATTCTGTTCTGTTGTAGGCACAGCACATTGGTTTCTCCATTCACCTATAGGTTCTCCCTTGGATGGCTTGCACATCTTAAATGCTGAGCGTACTGCTGCTATGAGTACAGGTGCTCAAATACCTCATCCAAACTCCTTTGCAAACCACTGCTTCATTTTTAAGTCAGGGTAGACAGAGACAGGGGGACCTATCAACTATGGAGAGGTCTCAGTGAATGGCAACAAGAAATGCCAATATTATACGAAACTGTGGGGTACAGTCTATAAATAAACAGCACTAGTGAACTCCCTGTGCTGTGGTCCTTATTTAAGAACAAAACATTGAAAACAAGTAGTCCTGAAAAGAGAGAATCATTTTGTCAAATCAGTCACAGACATATGACTTGTAAAGTCATCATTTCCTTAATATATATCGCTATATATCTATATATACATATAAATACATCCTTATACATAGATATATATCCAATAGACATTTTGAAGTTGCTTTTACATGCTAATTCATCATAATTAGTAAACTAAGAAAGTAAGGCAGATAACAGTGTTGCCCATTTTAAAGAATATTCTGAGCCTCAGAAAGTCCAGAAGTTTGGTGACCAGAATGACAGACCTGCACAAAATTCCCTGTGCATTCCTCTTCTCCATCCCATGCAGTTCCGCCTGCATCATTCCTTTCCCACACCTCTATCTCCTCCACCAATCCCCTACCTGTCAATCCAAAGACCCTAATGTTGGCTAGTCTGTAATAAATATGTTGTGCCTGTGACTGGCTTTGCCTACTAGTATGACCCTAGAGTGGATCCCAAAGAGCCCAGCTAGTGTAAGTTCTCAGCAGATATCTCCTGGGTAAGCCAGTGACAGTGCTGAACACAGCTGGTGATGCCCTGAGTGCCTGAAGGCATAGACAAAGTGTGATAATGTCACAGTACCTTGGCAGATTGGGACTGGTGCTGTCCACTGACCCAAGTCACCACACTGAAGGACCTCAGCTCCTCGCAGCACGAAGCCCTCTGCACAATGGAAGCTGCAGCTGGTGTTGTACCAAAATGTGGCTGGCGATGGGGAGCAATCCATGCCTCCATGGACCGGGCTTTCTAGTCGGTCACATGTGGTAGCTGAAGGAAAAAAGTTATTGAAAGCTGAATGACGGAAAGAAGGGTCTACTTCTTTTTCAGAAGAGACTCCTGGAAGATGCTGTGTCTCCTACCTACATTATCACAACCTCAAATCCTTCCTTTCCAAAAGAAATCTGCCTCCTCTATGTCCACTGCCTGGTTACTCTCAGCCACCCTGGTCTCAGCTCAGACCTCCCTTCCTCAGAATACCTTGCTGCCACCCTGATGTGAGGCGGGAGCTACTCCAGTGTGCTCCCCAGCCACTGTCCTTGAGCTTTTCACACTAGTACCCCACAGTGTCCTTGTGGCTGTGGTTGGTCATTCAGTCATATCCCAGAGCCTGGCCTTTAATATGGGGTACACCAAAGGTGTCCCTTAAATAAGGATTGACATATTATTGGATCTGGAAAGAATAGGTACAGAAAAAGGCTGGATTTATAAGGAAAAAGCTGAAATTGCATAGCTTAGTGTTTACTGCTACCGAATACTATAAAATAATATTAAAGGTCTTTATGTCATGAGCACAGCATATTATCTTAACATAATTCAATTGCCAGGTGATTATAGCCCAAAGCGAGCTCCTGAGAGCAGTTACACACTGGGTGACCTAGGTTCTGAAAAAATGCTGTTTTCCTAGGGTGCCTTTCAGGTCTGGGCTATTTCTGGGGTTTTGGCCTCTGGTTTAATAGGATCAAGGTGTTTAAGGAACAAAGATACTCTAGTGCATCTCTATTGTTTTACAGATGAAGCCAAAGGTGTGAGGCAATCAGAAAAGTCAGTTCTGTGATACAGGTGATGGCTTAGGATTGCATCACATGCTCTTCTTTAAGGAACACTGTTCTTTGCTCCTCTTCCAAAGGCTACCTCCAGAGTCTGTGCCTGGGAATCTCTGTCTGTCTTAATAGCCACTGCTCTAACTCCCTCTTAAGCTTAGGGCATTGTCCTGCAGCTTGGATATGCTGAAGCAAAGTCAGAAACTAAACTCACCAAGTGCCAGCTCTGTGTTATCACTCTGTAACGCTGTTTCACTACATTCGTTTTGTGTACTTAATCCTCACAATGCACCTCATAATGTTTAGCTCCCTTTTGCAGATGAGTAATTTCCTGGCTCTAGTTTCAGAGCCTAGCAAAGGCCACCCTAACATTAAGAGCCCTTGGTCTTTCTGCTGTGCCATGACTCCTTCATGGGTGTACTGGGAGCTGCTAAAGAGAATCCCTACCTTCACAGGCTGGCAAGGGTGCAGTCCACTGACCAGAGCCAACACAGCGGAGTGTGTCCAAGCCCTTCACTCGGTAGCCAGGTTGGCACCTAAATCTGCAGCTCGAGCCATATGCAAAGGGGGCGAGTGGGTGTACACAGTCCATGATTCCACTGCCAGGGGCTTCCAGGTGCTGACACTGCATAGCTTCAGAGAGAAATCAAGGACAAAGGCAGAGAAAAACACTGAGGATGAGGAGAAACCACACCACAGTTCATGCTTTTTTTTTTTTTTTTTTTTTTTTTTTTTTTTTTTTTTTTTTTTTTTTTTTTTTTTTTTTTTTTTTTTTTTTTTTTTTTTTTTTTGGCAGAACCAGGTATTGAACTCAGGCACTTGCGCTTGCCAGGGAAGCACTTATTCCACTGAGCCATCTCCCCAGCCCCTACCACAGTTGAATAGAGTGGTACACTGCCTGTGTAAGTGGACGCGGGTCTCAGAGGGCCCCAATTGTCCGGACAGGGAAGACTGTCCTCTGCATAACCCAGATCTCCTTGGAACACAGCTCTATTTCTCCCCTTCCTTCCCTCTCTCCTTCTTCTTTCCCTTCTTCTTTTCTTCTATTGCTGATGTTGGGGATTGAACCAGGGCCTTTGCACTGAACTATATTTCTAGCCCATTAAAGAATATTTTAAAAAATTCTTTTGAGATGAGGTCTTGCTAACTTGCCTTATCAAAGTGCTAGGATTACAGGCATGCACCACCACAGCAAGCTTCCACGTTCTATTCCTAACATCCTGTATTTCTTAGACCTTTATAAACTTGTCCTGTAGGTCTTCTGCTATGTGCTTATAGACATGGATGCTTCCCTCTTCTCTCACATGTGGAATCTATCAATGAGGCCCTTTTGAAACTGCAGGTTGAGTTTGGGGGAAAAGAACAATTTTTCATTTTATTCACTATAAGGTCAGCCTCTTGTTTTTCTAGCCTGGTAGCATTTTCTCATCCTAGATTTACTGGTTAGAGGCAGGTGAAAGGAGAATCACATTTGGGAAATTCAGGCCAGCTTCACCATAAAATGACCAGCTTTATCTACTCTCACAGCAAGGGGTGTAGTTATGTCCTGGGTCCTGACGCTCCTCTTCCTATGAGGGCTGAGCAACCTGAGGTTCATACAAGGCTCTGCACTGTACCTCTTCTGGCTCAACTCTGCAAATCCCTCTTTATAACTAAATCTGCAACACAGTAGGGACACTTCTGCAGAGTGAAGACAGGTTGGGCTTCCAGAGTGGTGCTGGGAGACCTTGGGCAAGTTATGCCCAGCACCTTGGGAGCCTTAGGATGCTGTAGCAGCTATGCTTTCCCGAGGGGCAGGTAAGGTGAAGTGCTCAGTGCTTCGGTGTTATGCTAAACAACCATTTCCTATGATTCAAACATCCCTGTTTTTCACTCAAAGAAGCTAGGGTTAATTTATCAAGTCAATTAACCAATGGCCAAGTCCTCATCACCTCACTCAGATTACTTTGTGACTAACAAAGGGAAAGGAGGATCAAGGATTGAGCCCACCACTTCCATTGTTATAGAATATTTTACTTTGAAAGTAAAAATTTATGTTGTTCTGGTTGACAAATAACAGTGACAATTAGACCTGTCCATTTAATGTAGATTTTCATTATTTCTCCTATTTTTGGTTGGAGAAATAACCCCCTACCCTGAAAAAAAATGCCCCTGGTCAGTGGGAAAAGAGGGACAAGGCCTACCTACCCACACACTGTGGAGGTGTATTTGTCCATATTCCAGAAGCCAGACATTGCGTCTTGCTTGGTCCATCCAGCTCGTACCCCGGAGCACAGTGGAAGGTACACTCTGAGTTGAGAGAGAAGTTGCCCAGCGGGTGGTGGCAGTTCATGGATACGTGTGGAGGGAGGCCAAAGGCACCACATTCTTGAACTGTGGGAGACAGAATGTTGAAATGTGCCACTGTAGACTGACAGACCGTGTCAAATTTGCTATAGGCAGCAACTGCGTAACCCCCTCCATCCTTTCCTTCTAGGCTTTCCATCCAGGCTGCCATTTCTGCTTGGTTCCTTTGCGTTGTCCGCATGTTGAGTAGCGGTCATTCTTCAACTGTTTTTAATTTCAATTATCTAAAATTAGCCTGACAAGGTTCTCCTCGTCTTGCCATTTTTACATTTCTCCCTTCTGAAATTTTCTGAGTAAATTTTTGGACAGGATATTAAAGTTTGAAGGCAGGACTTTCACTAAACTACATCCACATGCTTTTTCATTTGTTTGTTTTGTTTTGAGATAGTAATATCTCACTGAGTCTCTAAATTCCCCATGCTAGGTTCAGATTTGTAATATTTCCTGCATCAGCCTCCAGGAAGTGCTGAGATTACAGGTGTGTTCTCTCACTTCCTGCCTAGAGCGAAAGTTCTCTACAAGAGTAATTTCACCCAGACTATCTAGTGATGAGTGGATGGAGCAGACTCACAGACAAAAGAGGGGCATGAGACTACTCTGAAGAGTCCCCGACATGACTGCCTTCCTGGCATCATCTGTAGCATTAGCCCAGTGGCCCAAGCATTACCAACAGAGCAGCAGCCTCACCGTATTCACACTCCGGCCCGTAGAAGCCTGGGTAGCAGGAGCAGGTATAGTTCCCAATGGTCTCAATGCACTCCCCTTGTTGGCTGCAGGATGTGGGCTGGCAGGAGGCTGAAGGGGTACAGATGGGTCAGAACCTTGAGCACTACTGAGATGGGCATAGAATCAGCTCCTTTCAGGCAAACGGAGCTGGCCTGACAACAGACAGCAACAGTGCGATCTCCAGAGCGGACTTGTCCTCTGCAAAGGTGCTGCAAGAGTTTGCTGGAGGAGTGCTGGCCCCTCTCTCCTGGGCATTTAGCCTTTCTTAAGGGAGCATTGCTGTGTGTGGACACAGAAGGAAGAACTGAGGAGCCCCAGCCACAGAAGGCTGTCTGGACAGAGAAACTGTTCTGTGGTATGTTTGGATTGCAGTTTTCTAACCAAAAGGGTTTCTGCCTCATGTCAGATGTTGTAGCACACAGCTAATAAACAAGATGTGGGAGGAGGGACCATCCTTAGGGGCTGAATCCTGGCCCTGCTGTCTACTCCTTGTGTGATCTTCAGTGAGTTACGTCTCTGAGCCCAACTTACTCAGCATCAGGGCATATTCCCTTGCACTTTTGTTTGAATGCTCAACTCTATGCCAATTATCACACAATGAAAGAACAAAGAAGTAAAATGTGATGCTTGGACCTTGCTATGGCCAAGCACAATCTGAGGAGATGTCGTAGGCCTACACATGTCAGTTTACTGAACATGCTGTATTTCAATGGTGTGGCCCCTGCCTGACCTGCCAGCCCCTGCTGGTGGGCTGTGGCACTGAGATGCAGGAAAGCGAAGGACCAGGTTTCCTTCCTGCAAGAGGCTGGTGGAGGGTTCACACATTTGGTAGAGGGTTAGCACTAGAACTGATATCCTGAATGCACTGAAAATGTTCTTTTTTTTTTTTTTTTTTTTTTTGGAACCAGGGATTGAACCACTGAAAATGTTCTTACTGTTTTTTTTTTTTTTTTTTTTTTTCATTTATGAGGTCAGAGAGGGTGCTGGACTGTTTTCAGGTGGTCATTTCCTCTGCAGGAAGCCCTAACCTGGGTTGGGATAATTCTAGGGAGAACAGCCTAAGGAAGATCAGCACCCTCCTTAGAATGAGCTCAGATCCTATAAAAGGCTATTATTTAAATAGTTAGTAAATGAACACATTATTTACAAAATGATACATGATTACTTCACAAGGAATTCATGATCATGTTTCCCTTACCTAGAAGGCTTGAGTGAGAAGAGAAAAAAATGAGGGAGGATACCCTTTGTTTGGTTTTGTTTAATGTTGAGCACCTCTGGGATAGCAAAAATCTAAAGAATTGAGAACACATACAGCAGAGCATGTCACCTGAAGGCCATTTATCAAAGATGCTTCTGAGTGTTTTCTTCAAAACTCCCTTGCTTGGGAAAGTCCAGAGGGCTTTGTCTTGTGATACAAAGGGTAGAACTCCTCCCCCTCCCCGGAATAGTCAGGAAGAAGCTGTCAAAGGCTTGAGACTGCAGGAAGACGGTGCTGTCATGCACGTCTGCAACCCCAGAAGAGGGCGGGGTCAAGCAGACTCCTGCGACTGCAACTTCAGGGTTTCCCTTTCCTGGATTCCTCCCTCCCACCGAAGTTTAGGGAACCTGAAACTGTTGTGTGGTGGAGAATGATCTGTAGCGCTCTGCGATTCTTCCCCGTGTTCTCAAATTGTCTCATGAAAATGTTGAGCAAAGAATGTAGGGGCATGAAGCTAAAAGCACTACTTTTGGAGTCTGTGCGGGTCTGAATCTGGCTTTACCAAGGACCAATTCAGGATCAGGGCATGAGAATGTAATAACTCTGAGCACTTCTGGCTTCAGAAAGACAAGAGTCATCGAAGGGCTGGTATGATGAGCTTGATATGAGAACAGAATACAAATAGAACCGAGTGACCGATGACACAAGAACGGGATTAACCAATGGTACGAAGTTGCTAGTAACGCCACGTCAGCAGGTCATTCAGCAGTATCTCTCAGGGGCAGTGCCAAGTTCCCCCCAATTCACAATGTGTGATTCTAAAACACAATGAATATTTACACTTCAATTAAAAACTTACTGCAGTAAAAGACGTATTCCCACTACCACTGTCCCAAATTCTCCCTTTTTAAAATGCAGCCCAATCTTCTGGCCACTTTTTGAAGTAAGTCTGAAAGTCTTTTGATCTTGTCTTTCATTGTGCTGCTGTGGCTGCCTTGGTGTCCTGGATGATTTAAAACATTCACCTTTCATGGTCATTTTAGCTTTGGGGAGGAGCCAGACATCACAGGGTGCCGGGTCTGGTGAATAAGCTGGATGGGGACTGCTCGTGACGTGTTGCTGAGCCTGCCTTGCTATCACTGGGCCTCAGCAGCTGAACTTACAACGTTCTCTCACCAGACCTGATAAAGTCTCTTAGGAAAGAGGACTTCTGGAACAAGTTCAGAAAATGTCAAGAATGATGCGCTAAGAGGGAGAGTGTTTTGAGGGAGCTTAATGGCAATGTGTCATGTAGCATATTTTTAAAAATGTAAACATTCACTTTATATTTTGATCACCCCTGTGTAGCTTCCCGTGAGGAAACTCATTGGCTGTGTCCAGCCTGTGAGCCATGGGGCACTGAACCATTTTAAAAAATTATATTAAAATATTTAAATGGGAAGTTTTGTGACTTAAATATATTAACTCTATGGTATATTTCATATGCTGTCCTCTTCACTCAGTGAGGCCCAGCAGCCAGTGTCTGGACACTCTGAGTCCAGACCTAAAACTTCAGCTGTGAGTTTCCAGGCCTAACCTGGTTTCTGCCCTCATCCATGACCTTAAGAAGCTGGTGCATCCTGAGTGGAGAAGCAACGACTGGATGATGTTTACAACACCCTGTAGCTTGAGCAGCCAGCCTTCTGTGCCCCTGCTGTTGGACTCTTCAAGGTGCTCACCCACACTGCTCAACAGGCTACTCCAGGGGTTTGTATCCCTGCCTCAGTGACTCCATGTCTGCAGCCGGGTAGGCCTGGCATTTTACCACATCTAACCACCCAGAGGGCCTTACCTGTGTAGCACAAGGCCCGCTTCCGTTTGGTGCAGGGCTCGTCATTCCACTTGCCAAGGGCGTCCAGCCTCTTGATGTACATCTCCACGCAATCTTGGTTGTTCCCCTTGTTGTTGGGCTCATTGTCAGCCCAGTTCTCTGCCTCCTCTGTGAGGGGCTTCTTGGTTCCCACCCAGGTCCATGTATTATTGATCTTTCGGATCCCAATCCAGTAGTATGAGCTATAGTAGGGTATGACGTCATTGAGGTAGGCAATTTCATTTTTATTCTGGATGGCCACTAAGTCTGTGAAGTGCTTCTGACAGAATATCCGGGAGTAATTCCACGAATATGCTTTCGTTGTATAGTTATAGGTCCATGCTGCCACTTCCTTCCGATCAGTTAACTCTAGAATAGAAAAGCATGAGTATCACTTTAGTATCCCTGACCAGAAGAGGAAGCCTGTGAGTCTAAGCACACTTCTGTGGAGGAATTTCTGATCAGACGAAGAATGCCAAAAACATGACTATCTTACGTCACATGTGGTTATTTTAAGGAAAAAGAATAGCTTCCACAGTTCATCTAGGAGTATATGCAGAGTCAGAAAAAAGAAAATGTCCTCTTTTGGAGATTCTTGATGTTAAAGATTTGGAATCATAAAATACTAGAGCTGGAAGGTCTGATGAATGGATAAGGAAAATATGGTAGTGTATGCAATGGAATATTGCTCAGCCATAAATCAGGATAACTTCAAGTCATACATAGGAAAATGAATGCACCTTGGGACCATAGTACTAGCTGAAATAAAGCAGATACTGAAGGTTAAATATCACACAATTTCTTTCATGTGAGATACCCAAGATATAGTTAAAAGAAGAAAATAAAAGAGAGATGGGAGGAAGACTGTGTAGAAATGGAAAGGAGATATGGAGAATGATTGGGGGGGGCAAAGTTGGAGTAAAAATAATCATGGTGCTATATGGGTATTTACCAGCTCTCCAAACTGAATGTACCTCAAATATGTACTATGTCTTTAGAGGATGCTATAGTTGGAAGGGAACTTAGAGCTCATTGAATTTTCTCCTCTCCTTTTCTGGCATGAAGAGACATAGTAAGTAATTTTCCCAAGCTCAAGTGTAGTGCTTCCTCCCCCATCTCCCCTCCACCTGCCCAAGCAAGCTGGCTGTTCCTTCTTCTGGGGTCCCACTGTACCATCCCTGCCTCCACTGGCTGCATTGCCAGGGCCTGTCTCTGTGGGATGGTCCCTAGCTACTGGACTGGGAATCCCTGAGGCTCTCATTTTAAATCTGGGTCCTACACACCCAGAAAAGTGGTTGCCACTTAGTAGACACTGCATGAATATTTGTGGCCTGAGTGACATTCAGCAGGTGTGGCAGAGCCAGCATTGGAAGGAAGAGGAGCTTCGCAGGCTCATTCCACTTCTCCTGGCTGCTTCTCCTTGACCCTACCTCATCCAGGCCTGCTTGCTCACTTATGAAAATGGGCCCTTCTCTGTGAGTGTTTGTGACACTAGTGAAGTAGACGTGCCCTTCCGTATAAAGGCACTAGAATGCTGTTATTGCAGCTTGTGGGGCCTCACCAGGGCGGGGGAGGCCAGTTCTCAAGTGAAGAGGTGCACAGGGCTGGCAAGCAGGTCTGGAAGTGCCCTCTTCCTGTTTATAAGGCCTTGTTTCTACTCACTCCTCTCCCCTGTGGCTTGTGTGGGAATCACTTGTACTTCTACCTCCCTCACTGAGAACGCTGGTGTTGTTCTGTGTACAGATTTCATTCTGAGGTGGCCAGGGTGCATTATGATTTCAAAAGATGTATTTAATACTAAGATGAATGTATAAATATTGTATATTGCATCTTCTTTGATGTTAAAGAAATTATTTTAAAGAAATTCAAACATTATTGTGTGTCCCTATGAGTGCCTACTGTGGTCCTTGATGTATCAGTTTGCTTCTGAAACTTTTCCCAGGAGTCCAATGGTATTGAGGGTATTTTTCCATGAATCTAGGCTTGGAACATTTTCCCATTTACAATTGTCTGTAATCCTCAACTTCTCTCATTCTCTTTGGGCTCTGCCTAAATTATTCAGTGTAAAGTTAGCCTCAAGCTTACCAGAAGTGAAGACACCAAGCCAGAGGAGGTGGGCAGCTCTGAGGACTGCTACCTGGAATCTCAGGTTCCAAATGGTTTTTAGGCAGTTGGCCTGCAATAAGAAAAGCAAACTTCCTTTTAGGACAGTTATCAGTACACAATCAATGTGTCCAAAGTATTCACTTAGGAGTCATTAATTGAGATAATATTGTCTATTTCCACTGGAAGGATAGAGTAAGCCTTCAGCTTTCTCCTGGCTCCTCTCTGTTCTGACCCCTGAATTGTTGCACATATGGACAATGGTAACAAGCCTAAGGACAAAGCTTGTTTCTTCCTTCATATCAAGTACTTATTGAGTAATGACTTTGTGCTGCCATCATTGTTTAAGGTACATTCTTAATACCCATGTAAGAAAAACACTGAGTGCACAAATATGGCTATCATTATTATCTAGCACACTTCCTTTCAGAACTGCTGGGCTATAATCAAGAGCAATCGGAAGTCACAGTTTCCACCTAAGAGTTTGTGAATATTGACGATGAGAAGTAGACATGCTTTGTGTACTTGCAAGCTAGAACCATAATCAGCTGACTTGTGATCAAACACTGAGGATATCGTAGTATTATGTATGATTTATGGTGCTTGTTGTTTCTTTGCTTGAAATTCTCTTAGTGTGCTATTGGAACCCCTTGTGTTTTCCCAGGGTGGGTTGCAGCGCCAGCAGTTATTACTACAACATTCTACTCAGTACCCCCCAAAAGATCCCTCACAGTGCACAGCAGAAACCTTCAAACCAGGATGATCCTGACTTCCCCTGTGTACATAAGCAAGGAGACTGTGGATTAAATCTGTATTTAAGGCTCAGCTTTTACATTTTCCTGAAAGCTGTCTGCCTAAAAATGGGGGAGTATACAAGGAGGTAAGGGGTGCAGGCCTTGACATCCTATCACCATGCCCAAACCAACTCGCTACTTCCTGTTTTAACTTGTTTGTTTAAAATCTTTTAAAATAAGATTTGGTTTAAGCAAAACAATCAAATCCAACTTCTCTCGCTTATTTAAGCTTTTAAATAATATTTTGTTTCAACAAAAGTTTCTCAAAAGAGTCTGCATCACACCAAACAAAACAGATCATAGAGAGAGAGAGGAAGGGCAGAGGAGGAGGGAGGATGGAGGGAGAGAGACAGACAGAAAAAGAGAGAGAGTCAAAGGCACAGCATATAAAAAAGGAAAGTGTAGGTTAGTGTATGCTCACTGCTTTAATATGATCACACTTCTCTCTCTCTCTTTTTAATTTCCCCAAAGACAAAGGTTCACCAGTCACAAATTATTTCAGGGCTATAGAAACTTTCAGGGTTCCTTAACATTTCTCCAGTACCCTGCAGCAGGCCTTTGGACTGCCGTGCTCAAAATAAAGTGGCCACTACTCCATGGAGGTAAGACTCAGTATAAAGATTTTGCCCCTGCTGTGTCTATGTACATCATGTTCACAGAGTGATTCTTGTTCTCACAAGGTATATGAACTTTGAAAATAATAAGTAATCTTCAAGAAAGTGCTTGCACAGCTTTTAGGGGACTTTCAAAGGCTCTAGATTCACTAATTCTGTCCATGTTAATGGATCCAGGCTCAAATCTGTGTGAATCATAAGGTGGCCCTTTGACTCCATGGCAGTTGATGGGCCTTGTGCAGGTAAATGGACAATGACAGGATCTAGAAACTTTCCTTAAGGAGTAATTTTCCACTGAAACTCCCTGGGGTGGCTGAGTTTATCAGCTTTGCCTCTGTCCTTCAGTTCAGCCTTCTGGGTAGAGGGACTAGGAGACTCTGGAGAGGGGCTAGGAGGCTCTGGAGTTGAGACTCTAAGTGAGTGATGTGTTACAGCAAGAGGAAATGCCTCTCTGGGAGAAACAGTCTGGTGCTCTGCTAATCTTAATGTTCTCTGGCAACCTGGCTCAAAGCGGAAGTTGCTGGAAAGGAGTCTGACAGGGGGTCTGTAGAATAACATCCTGTGCCTATGTAAACCTTCATTAAGGTCATGGGTACATTTTTCTGTTACTTTCTGAAAGAGCTAAAAGGGACTTCAGGATGATGAAAGGGCAAGAAAGCAGCTTTTAAGTTGAAGTTTGTCATCAACCTCCCTTTTCAGAGGAAGAGGTGCTGAATCCAGCAAGAGTCTGCTAGTTTCCTGACAGCCAGAGTCCTGTACTGTTCATGCTATAGACCACAGCTGGACACTCTCAGAGTCAAACAATGAAATTCCTTGACCCTTTAGCCATCTGTCCTGGTCCCATTGCCCTCTTTCTCATTGCCTGACTGTCCTTCCAAACTGCTCCTTGAGCTTTACCATGAAGGTCCTAATTACCAAACCCAGTGAAGACTCTGAACTCTGGTCTCCTCTGACCTTTCTGCAATGATACTTGCTTCTGACTACTTCCTTTGACTTGAAAGCTGCTCAAGGTTCTTGTCTTGGTTCTTCTCTAGTGTCTTAGCAATTGCTCTGTCTTCCTCTGACTCTTCCTCAATCTTCTGACTTCTCTTGCAGAGGTAAGGCTTTCCCTGGCTTCTGGACTTCATGATCCTATTTGATTCTCATTTTTCTCTTTTCTCTGAGCCTCCTTCTGGTTCTATCTTTGCCAGAAGCCCTTAGTCATTATCTCTATATGTGATATCTCTCCTGAGTGTGAGGTCCACAACCCAAATGCACAGCAGACATCAGTTGTCAAAAGCTCATTAAGGCAAGAACTGTGAGGTAGACTTGAACTGCCAGCTATGGTAGGGCAGATGCTTGATGCTTAATGCTTAATAAGCATTTAATGGGTGAATGGATGAGTGGGTCAATGATAAATGATGAATGAATGAGTGAGTGAGTGAATGAATAACAGAATAATGGCAGAGAAGATAGAAACATGCGGAACAGGAAATATTAGAAAACTAAGTGGTAATTATAAGTACCCAAGTTACACTAGAGATGCCATCAGAGTGAAAGTGAATTGGGATTAGAATACCATAAGAAAACACCAACATTCTTGCCATTTCCTCTCCCCATGTTGCAAAGTAGCAGATATATAGGATGAAGTCTGCAGCCCAGATGTGTGACATGAGAACAAGAGGTAATGAAGTTGAACTTCTTGAGATTTGCCCTAAATGAATAGATTTAATGATGCTTTGCATGTGGGCAGGGTGTGGTTATGGAGATTGAACTCAGGTCCTTGCACACATGAGGCAAGTGCTCTATCACTTATCCACATGCCCATTCCTTTTCAAAAATTTGTATTTTGAGACAAGATATTTTTCTTTTCTTTTTTATTTGTTTATTTTTGCAGTACTGGTGATTGAACTCAGGATCTTGCACTTGCCAGGCAAGCACTTATTCTGCTGAGCTATCTCCCCAGCTCTAATACAGGATCTTTTTCAATTCCTCAGTCTACCCTTGAAATTGTGATTTTCCTATTTTACCCAGAATTGGTAAGATTACAGGCATACATCACCATGTCCAGCCTGGATTTCAGCTATTCTTGTCACAAAAGCCAAAATTAATTATTTTACTATCTATATGTATTATCTATATGTAGGTGATATTTTTTCCATTTGTTATTTTAATAAATGTTGGTTGCTTGAGTGTCTAAAATATATCAAGCACTTTTCTGGGGACCAGAATTAAAATGCTGAAAGCATATACAATTCCTATCCTCCATATATTCTATTAAGAGAAAGATAATAAAACAAACACCACCAAACATCCAACAGTACTATGCAAGTAAACTTGAAAAACACAAGATAGTAACAGGTGTGTGAGAGAGAACTATAATGGGGGAGGGCAGGTTAATAGTGACTTACGTCAAACAGGAAGGTCAAGACACACTACCTAAGGAGATGGCGTTTAAGCCAACCCAATGGTAGGATGGCCAGAAAAGAACTATCTGGTGAGAAACAGGAGGAAGCATGTTAAGGGGAAATGAAAAGCTAGTTCAAAGGTTTTTATGTGGGAACAAAGTATGGAATGTTCAAAGAACATTAGTGGGGCTGCAAAAGATGACAAGAAGTTAGTCAACAGAGCATTCCAGATATTGGGAACCAGAAGAAGGGGTGAGATTTTATTCCAAGTGCAATCCAGGGAGCAAATAGTGATGTAGTCAGAATTATGCTGAAAATCAGGACAGCCTAGAGGTTCACTGGAAAAGTATTTAACCCAAAGGTATCATTTGGGCCTCAAACACCAGGCAGCAAGAGGGATCCAAGTGCAGGGTTCTGAACAGAGAAATATTATGACCATATCTGTCTGAGAGTAGAGGATTTTAATGAACTAGAAGCAGGAAATTTGAGCTTCATAAACAGGACCCTATTGCAATGGTTATGGAATTTAAAGAAGGCCTGGCTTGCACTGGGGTCAGAAGGAATGAAGAGGGGAGGAGGAATGAGAGTTTTGGAGGATATAGAGTGTACATCTCTTAGTAGCAAACTCCAGGTGTTACAAGACATTGTACTTATTCCAATATTAATTTCCTTACATTTCTGGGTGGTGGTGTGGCACAGACATCAACAGCTCCATTTTCAAGGTAGAAAATTAAATACAGGGAGAAAAAAGGTTGTTTTGGGGCCAAATAGCAAATTACATACAAAAGATGGGCCCATGACACCAGTATTTGGAATCAAAGCCCATATGCAAATTAGACTACCAGTCACCATTCTTTAGGGTAAAAGTATTAGCACTGAAAACAAAGTAAGGGCTGGTCAAATAGCTCAGTAGACTAAAGTGCCTGCAAGCAGGCATAGGGGTCAGGGGTTTGATCCCCAGGCCTGCCATACAGGCCCTGCCCCTGGGGCATGCTGAGATGGCAATTGAGACAGGGCATGGTGGCACACACCTATAACCCAGCTCTTGGGAGGTTGTAAACAGGCAGATCACTATGAGTCTGATATAATAGTGAGACTCTGAACACCCTGTAGACCCTTCCCTAAAATACAAAAAAAAAAAAAAAAAAAAAAAAGAAAGAAAAGAAAGAAAGAAAACTAGAGCCTTCTTAGTACTACCTGCTCTGAAATAAGTCACTTTGACTTTTGGGAATTTGATTAATAAGCTTCCAAGAGAAGAACTCTGAAGATACAAATTCTAAGAACTTCTGGAAAGCTCATGAGTGTGTTAACCAATCAGGTACATTTTGAAAACCAGGCCATGAGATGAAAACTAAAAGAACAGATAAATAGGTAAGAGCTATAAGTGGAAAGGAATCCAGATCTACTCTTTAGTCCCCTAAAGCCTTCACTAAGATCAGCATCATTTAACTGTAAACTCTAATCAGAAGCTTCTCTGAGATCTGATTGAAAAGATCTCACCAGCTAGACCTTAACTTCATGTGCTCAGGTCCTAGAAGTTAACCAAAGCCAGTCTCTGAATCTAAGTAGAACTTAGCCAGCAGATTGAGCCTGAAACTTAGGAGCTGAATGTGCATGGGCATAGCTGTGAGGAGAGGTCATGCCTGAGACATACTGAGAGCACCCCCAGGGCTGCTGTCCTTGGCACCTTAGTGCAGAGTTCCAGCCTAGTCATGGCATGCCAGTAGAAGAGTGCTGAGCATAAAGTGCAGGAGGGGTACAGTAGGATTCCTCTAGGAGCCACAGGGAGGTCATTGAACTCCTATGGTTATCTATAAAGGTGGGTGTTTATGCGTTTGTTTTTTCCATTTAGGGAAAAGAATAATGCCTTTTATCAGAGCCCTAAAGAGCTCTGTGATCCAGAACATTTTTTTTCCTTTGGAATAGAGGAAGATATCAAATAGAATGGAAGGAAGAAAGGAATTAACTGCTCATTCATTTCAGCTGACTGATTCAGGATGACGTGCAAAAAGATAGGACACAATGACCCACATTCTTAGGTCATAGAGACTCAAGTTTAGGGCAGGCTCAAACTCCTTCCTCTTATCTTCTTCATCCTCTTATGCCTGCTTTCCCCAACAAAGAAAACTCTCAGTGTAATTATTTGAAAGGGTGCTTTAGTAGAGCTGAAATAAAAGATGACTTAGCTATAAGCCCTCCTTTCTTTTGGAGTTCTTAAGAAAGGTGTCCAACAGAGAGACTTGTTTGATACCTTCCTATCCACAGACAGCAGGAATTTGGATTCTTGGTGTCTTAGTTACTTTCCTTGTTGCTGGCACAAAATATCCAACACCTGTTGGGTTACAGGAGAGGTTTATTTTGACTCACAGTTTGTGGAGGTTCAGTCTATAGTTGGCTGGCTCAAAAGCAGGATACTGTGCAGAGAAGAACTGCTAAAAGCATAGCAGGTAAGAAGCAGGAAGATCAAGCAGGAGCCAGGAAGGGAGAGAGACCCTTCCAGGCCATGCCCAGTGTAACATGCCTCTTCTTATTAGATCCAACCTTCCAGCAATGAGCCAGCTATATAAGCCCTCAGAATTCAATCACCTTCAAAGAGCTCCACCTATGAGTGGAACAATTTTACTGACTTCAAAATGCCTAGTTACCTTTGGGTCTTCTCTGGATCTCAAGCCTCACTATTCACCAAGAATTTTCTCTTTTACTTAACTTTTTTTTTTTACTTAACATTAATAGCTGACATTTATTAATCACTGTGCCAGAATCAGATCTACCTGCTTTTCAGTACAATCTTATTTATTCTCACAGTGAAGATCTAAAGTAAAGTACTATTACTATATCTAACTTACAAAAGAAGAAATTAAGTGAATAGATAAGAAAGAAATAGGAACCATGTGGGCAATTTAGATCAGTTCCAGAAGATTCCTGGGGCTTGGAGAAAGAAATAGGAGGGCTAGAAACCAGAAACCACTGCATTGTGCCTGGTCCTAGTGCACTTGGTCAGCTTGACATTCATCTTACAGAAAGAGCAGTCCTGGGAAAGGGGGTGGCAGGTTTATCAAGATCTACTTCTCTAAGAGATTGAGTTCTAGTAGCAAAACAATAGCTAAGGACACCGTGGACCACAGATCCTGACTCTGAGACCATCAGCTCTACCAGTGCAGCCTTTAGTAAAATACCTGACCTCTGTAAACATCAATGGCTTTGTTTGTAAAATGGAAATAGCCTTGACTCATAAAGATGTTGGGAAGGTTAGTGGAGATAGCAAGTTTAGAAATGAAGCATGTTTCCAGCTGCTGAGGAAGCTGAAGCAGGAGGATCATGAGTTCAAGAGGAGTCTGGGCAACAGAGAGAGAACCCATATCACAAAAAAGAAGAAAGAAATACATGCAAATTCCAACAGGCAATTCAACATAAAATACCATGGCTATTACTATTTCTCACTTTCTGAGCTTTTATCTGGCTGATCCAGCCCCAAATCACAATTCATCCACTTTGCACACAAAAGGAAAAATGAACTTACCATCTCCTTTGTGATCTGCTGGTTTTCTGCTTTCTGCCCAACCCAGACTTTATTTTATAGTCCCGGTGGTGTCAGGCTGCTTACAAAACTACTTCCTATTTGCTTTCCAGAAATTCACCGCCTTTTCCAGCCTTTCCCATTACGCGACAAAGTTGATAATTCAGGACCAGTGTTGGCAACTTAAAAAGGGCAGTTGCCAAGGATGCAGGGGTCACCCCTTTCCATGGAAGATGGTCTGGAGACAGGGACAGATGGGAAAAAACTTTGGATCTCCCAGGCTGAGCCAGGCAGGGCGGGACCGGCACCCGCAGGGTCAGGTTTCCTTTGATTAAGATAAGAGTCCCAATTTAAGCTCACACATTGGGGAGACTGGCTTTGTGCTAATCAAAAAGTCCAAGTGTAAATTCCAGTTATTGTGAAATGTCAGTGAATGTTTATAATTCCATCAGCCTGCTGAAGGAATAGGGCAAAAAATAGAAACAAAAAATAATTGGGTAGAAAAGGGGAAAATCCAGTCAAGGAATTTTGGCATTTCCAGAAGATGGTTGCAAACAATTTTGGAGTGACATGTAAAAGAGATACAGATCCTTTGACAGGAACTCTGGAAATTTTCAGGGGCAAAAATATAAAAATGGAATGGTTAGTATTTCTTCTCACAGAGTATGTGGGGCTAAAAGGCTGTTGCCATAGTGATTAAGACCTGGGCTGTGGTGTTAAACCTGCTGACATCACTGGGTGTATGTTAGGTAATCTATACCTTTCACTTGTGAATCAAAATGATAATGAGATCTTACCTCACAAGGAATAAATGTGTTCATACATGAAAGAGCTTAGAATAGTATCAGGCACACAGGTGGATCTTGGATATTGTCACTATTACTTTTCTCAGACAGTAAAATCCAGTGTCAAGTGTAAGTCAGAAAACCATAGCTCCAGTTTATCCTCTGGATGCTATGCAGTAGTGCATGCTGTTCCTCATTCCATCATTGTTACAGCTTCTAAAAAGCTATTTCATGGATAGATTTTTTAGTTTTGAGACAAAATAATCTCATCATGTAGTCCAGACTGGCTTTTAATTTGGCAGCAACCCTGCCTCAGCCTCGGGAATGTTGGGATTACAGCACCAGCACACCCAGCATGGAAGGATTTTTAAGTGGGATAAAATGGAAAGATCTGGAAGAAATTCTGTGGGTAACAATTAACTAAGGAGCATGGAGCAGCATTTGTATTTTAGGGATTGGCACCAAGAAAAAAGGGGTGAAGTACACAGTAGGAGTAGGAAGGGTAGTGCAGGAGGTGGTCATGAGTAATGGATGTGGACAAATTAGGGCAGTTGCAAAAGAGGAAGGGATGGGCAGTGTGTGAGGCAGCTGATGCGGGCTCAGAGTCCAGAGCCCCAAGCCAGACTGCCTGGCTCCACCACCCACTAGCTCATGAGCTGTTTGTTACATTACTAACCTCTTTGTCTCAGTCTCCTGGGTTGCATGAGCATGTAGGGATGGTAATCACCAAACACATGGAAGTGTGAGAACAATTAAACAAATTTAAAGTCTTTGGAATGGGTCCCTGACACACTGTAATTGCAATAGTAGATAGTATTTTTTTATATATAAAACTTGTCTCCACATCTTTCTGTTCTAAGTTTTACTCTCCGACCCCCATTTGGACATTCTTCTTATTTTTTTTTAAATTCTCAGGTAAGGAAATTGAAGAGTGCTAGGTAGAATGATAGATTCTTAACAATGATGTGCTTTTAAATTTACAAACAGGGTCCAGGGAGATGGCTTAGTGGAAAAAAAGTGCTTCCCTGGAAAACGCAAGGGCCTGGGTTCAATCTCAGGTTGTGAAAAAAAAAAAAAACAATAAATAAATAAATTTAAAAACAGTGAGCTTTAGTGAACATGAAGCAGAGAAAGATTCCTAGGGACTAAATGTCAGCAAGGTGGCACGGTACAGGACACCACCCTTCAATTCTGCCAGAGAAAAACAAAAAGATAGTTGTCCACAAACCATAATCCAGGAAAGCTCACAAATGTGCTTTAAAATATTCAGTACCTCAATACAGCCCGAAACAGAGACTATCTGCACAAAAAGGCCGTTAGTGAGATCAACACAGAACAATTCCTGGGGACAGCCTTGAACAAGTTATCAGTCTCTGTGGCCTCTGCCCGGGAGGCGTGGAGTGGATGAACAGATAAAAGAAAAGTCCAAACTATATTCTGCCCATAAGAGATTTACATCAACTTTCATTATGTGTGACACTGAGAACAAGGGCATGCAGAGACACTCCATGCAAATGGAAACAGAAGTAGGGCAGAGGTAGCTGTCATTATAGCATATGGAGAAGACTTTAAACCACAACCTCTAAGAATAAAGAGACAAAAACGAGTGTTTTACAGTAAAACTTTGGATCGCCAAAAACTTGTTCTCCAAGACTTCCATAAGATGAACAAACATTTCTAGTAAATTTTAGCTTGCTAAGTGAGCATTATCTAGGAATATGAGCAGTCTATGATGTTCAGTGTCACACAACTGAGTCAGCAGTTGTCTGTGTCTGTCTGTCTGTCTGTCTGCCTGCCTGCCTGCCTGCCTGTCTGCCTGTCTTTGTTTCAGGGGCTATAGACTCTCAACAGCAAAAGGTTTTAGAGATCTCCTCTGCAGAGGAGGAAGAAAACTGTAGAAGAATTCCTCATCTCAAATGAGATAAAATAGATGTATTAAAAAAAGATGGGAAACTGTGCAAAATTTTACAGAAAATTACCACGTGAATATGACTGTATCAGTGCTAGCAATGAATCTATTTATTTATTTATTGAATCTGTTTAAAGATGGTACAACGTGCCATTTCTGTGAAATCCTCAAAGGGAAGCAAAAGCAAGTGTCTCTGAATAGCTTTCTTACTAAAGATGCATGATTGGAAAAAGACTCCATTGAGCCAACAGATTGATTCCATTAGCAATAGTCACAGTCACCGAACACATCACCCTCCTTTCTCTTGTCTCCCTCCCGCTAGCAACAGTTTTCGAAGGAGGGTGCAGGTTAACTTGTCTATTTTTCCTCATTATTTTATATTGCGGGGCAGACTACTTGTTTAATGATTGCTTGGATTTACTATTGAGGTGCAAGTTGAAGCTGCTACTGCCAGTCAGGCTTCTCACCTGAATTTGGACTTCTGAGGATGAAGGAATACGAATGGTGGAGAGGGTTTCTGGCAGCTTTTTCTATAATATGGTACCGTAATTTTTGCTGATTATTGTCGTCCCTTTGGCCTTTCCTTTGATCATGTTTCTCAAAACAATGGTATGAAACTAGAAATCAGCAATGAGGAATTTTGAAAATTTCACCAATATGTGTATATTAAACATGCCTCAATAACCAAACATATCATCTATATTATGGCACTGTAAGTTTTGCTGATTTTGTAGTATGGTATTATAGTTTTATGTTCTGTTATACATTACAGCACTGCATACAAGAGTTATGCAACTAAAAGTAAAGTTATCCCTTTGGCTTTTCCTTTGACCATGTTTCTTGGTTGTTGTTTTTTTTTTTTTTTTTTTTTTTTTTTTTTTTTTGTACTTTAGGGTAGGGTCTACAGAGTGTTCAGAGTCTCACTACTAGATTGGACTCCTAGTGATCTGCCTGTTTACAGCCTCCCAAGAGCTGGGATTAGA
>PVKA01000140.1:0-78903 GCA_004027165.1 Ctenomys sociabilis | reverse complement strand
GTACTATATGCAATTCCTCATTTAGCAACAAGTTCATTTAATGACCTAGATGTGGGCATATATCTTGGTCATTAAATGAGGGATTTCTGAGTTGTGATCACTTTTATATGAATATTATTGGGTTGTGAAATGAATCATGAATTTCCAGATTGGGAAGGTCAGTTTAATATACAAGTGCTTTAGGTTAAAAGCATGTTTCTGGAATGAGTTATGCTCCATTTTATTGTATAGTGATACAATATTGTATAATAAAATTGTCATTTCATCAATGTGTCTAACATCAATATAATTAAGTATATAAAAATATTAATAGACTTACAGGGAGAGACAGACTACAGTTGTGTAATAGTTGAACAGTTCCCAAGATGAATGTAATTATTATTATGTACAGTGGATCTCTGAATTCACATGGGTTATATTTCTAGAGCACACATGAATTATGAAAAACTGCTAATTTCAGACATAATCACAAAAATGCCTATAAATATCAGTTTCTACAGTTTAAACCCTAAATATGCTATGTTTCCTGTGGTTATGTAATTTAACTTTAAGTCTGTTTTTTTCTTCGGTACTAGAGATGAAACCCAGGACCTTGAGCTTGGTAGGGAGGCATTTAAGCCAGTGTAGCAGTGGAGAGATCATTCAGGGAACTTTCCACTCAAGAAGCTCAGTCTTTCTCAAGTATATGTGAAGCATTTTCTAAGATAGATCATACAGGTCACAGTACAAGTCTTAACAAGTCTAAGATGACTCAAGTCATTTACAATCCTTTCTCAAAACAATGGTATGAAACTAGAAATCAGCAATGAGGAATTTTGAAAATTTCACAAATATGTGCATATTAAACATGCCTCAATAACCAACATATCAAAGAAAAAAATTAAAAGAGAACATAATGTAAAACATACATTACAAGAGATATTTTGAATATCTTGAGACAAAAAAAGGAAGCACACATTTTAAAGCTTATGGGATACAACAAAAGCAGTTCTAAGATAGCAGCCTGTATCAGTACATTTCTGCATCAAAAAAGATGAAGAATTTCCAATAAGTATCCAAACCTTAGTCTTAAGTTAGAAAAAGAACATGTAAAACTAACATTAGCAGAAAGAAAGGAAGAAATAATAAAAATCAGAACAGAAATAAATGAAATTGAAGCCAGAAAAATAGTGGAAGAAATCCATTAAATTAATGGTTTTTTGAAAAGACAAATGAACAAATTTTTAGATGCACTGAGGAGAAAAAGGGAGAAGACTCAAAAAAAAAAATCTGAAATGAAAAGGAAACAATACAACTGCTAACCAAAAATACACAAAGGATTATAAGAGATTATTAAGCATAATTATACACCAACACATGGGATAAATCCAGAACCTTGCAATTTCACTACTGAATTCTACAAAACAGTTAAAAAAGTAATATCAATTCTTTCAAGGTCTTCTAAAATGAAGACTTTCAAATTCAGTTTATGATGCCAGTATTACTTCAATACCAAAGCCAGACAGGGCTGGTATTGAAAAGAAAATTGTATATTAATATCATGATAAATATAAATGGAAAACTCTGGGCCGACCAAACAGCTCAGGGGATTAAAGTACTTGCAAGCAGGTGCAGGGGCTGGGGGAGGGGTTCGATCCTCTGGCCTGTCATGCTGACCCCAACCCAGGGCACCCTGTGATGGCAATTGAGACTGGGCATGGTGGAACAGGCCTGTAATCCCAGCACTTGGGAGGCTGTAACAGGTGGATCACTATGAGTCCAATCTAGTAGTGAAACCCTGAACACCCTGTAGACCCTTCCCTAAAAATACAAAAAACAAATAAATAAATAAATGGAAAATTCAGCAAAACAAATTTTTTTTTTTTGGTACAGGAAATCAAACTCAGGATCTTGTGCTTCCCAGGCAGGCCTATGCCACCGAGTTATATCCCAGCACTCAGGAAACCAAATTTAACAGGAAATTGAAAGTATCATTCTCCATGACCAAATGGCATTTATCCTTGGCATACAAGGATGGCTTAATATATGCAAAGCAGTGAATGCAATACAATACATTAACAGAATAGAGACCAAAAGCATGCTACACAATCATCTCAATATGCCAAGAAAAGCACTTAGATAATTTAATATTCTTAATAATAACAGCTGTCAACATAACGAAAGCATGTACCTCAACATAGCAAATTTCATAATCCACAGCTACCATCGTGCTCAATAGTAAAACATTGAAAGCTTTTCCTGTAAAATCAGTCATAATGGGAGCTAGCGTTGGGAGGATTTTCATCAAAGGATACAAAATTTTAGTTAAACAGGTAAGTAAGTTGAAGAAATTTGTAATATAGTGACTACATTTAATAACAATATATTGTATATTTTAAAATTACTGAGAATAGATTTTAAATATTTCTGCAGAAATGTTAAGTATGTGAAGTAATGGATGTGTCGAGTAGCTTAATTGAATCATGTCACAAAGCATAGGTATATTGAAACATATTTAGAGAGACAGAGATAGATAGATGTTCACCAGATATTCACTGCCAATAAAAAAAAAGACAGGAAAAGGAAAGAAAAGAAAAAGAGAATAATTTCTAAGGATAAGAACAAGGAAGGGAAATACGCTGATTTTATTAAAAGCTGTCTGGATTGAATAACATTTGCTCATATGGGTATAATCTATGTAGATAATTTAGGTTGCTTTTAATTGTATTGATTTAAAACATGATGCAATCTTAACATAATTTAATCATGTGTTACATATCTATTTTGTATATATTTCCTTATCTTTTCAGTATGCACCACAAATTCTCAGAGGGCAGAAGCGCTTTCCTGTGTCAAATAGACCCTCTGCAAACACTTGTTGATTCATTGGTGAGAATGATGACCCCGTAGACACAGAGGTGCTCTCCCCACTCCTCTCTGAATTCTGTTTATCTGGGTTCACGTCCCCGAGGAGTACCAGTCCACTTGTAGGTGTTTATGGTGTGCTCTCCCTGGGGAGTCAATAAAGAGAAATTCCTCACAGAGCTAACAGTTTCGTTGGTGTGGGGGAAGATCACCAAATATTAAATAAGAATTCCACAAATGCTGAAAGAAAAGATCTGGTGCAGGGATACACGATGATCGGAAATCATCCCAAATATCCCTAATTCCTCCACCTTAAAGATGTTCCTGGGACAGTGACTGGGACTGAGGGCTTGGTGGGAAGATCTCTCAGTGTCAGCAGGGGCCTTAGGCCAGTAACTTAAGGTGGGACCCTGGGACTGTAGTGGGCAAGAAGGCCTTAGGGGAGGGAGGGCCTGGGCTTTGCAATGGTGCACTCGCTTCACACGCACCTTTTGCTCTCCATTAAATCAGAGGCAGCTGACTCCTCAGGAAATTCCTGCATAACAGTCCCTCTGCTCAGGGAAAGCCAGGCAGTTTTCTCTCTGCTTGAAAGATTGTACAATGAGAAGTTATAATCTTTTAAAGGATGAATAGTTTATTCTTCTTAATTATCATACATGCCCATTTAAAAAAAATGAAACTTCAAAAAGCACAAAGAAAGAAAATAGTCACCCATAATACTCTCATTAGCGAAAATGGAGTCACATCGTAATGTTATTTTCAACTCTTTTCATCCAGTGATGTGCCATAAACCTTTCTTATATTTTTTTTTTGTTTGTTTCTTTTGGCTGAAAGGGATTGAACTCAGGCCCTTGCATTTGCCAGGGAAGCACTTATTCCACTGAGACATCTCCCTGGCACCCTGCTGATATTTTAAAACTATATTTCTGCTGTAGTTATAACAACAAACTCAAATATGTAGGTAAATATAAGAATGAATATAGACATGCCAATATGGATATACAGACACGTTTAGCTAAAACAAAAAGATGAGGAGTGAAAGTGAATTCAACTTCCTTATTTATGGCTTAAGTGTCCTTATTAACACTTCCCCAGAACTTGGCTGGGCTGTGGCCTGTGGCTTTATGCCTAAGCATTTCTTTTCTCTATCTTTACTCTCCACCTGTTGAAAGGGAAGGGAAAAAAAAGGAAATCATTC
This sequence comes from Ctenomys sociabilis, assembly GCA_004027165.1. Taxonomy (NCBI): domain Eukaryota; kingdom Metazoa; phylum Chordata; class Mammalia; order Rodentia; family Ctenomyidae; genus Ctenomys; species Ctenomys sociabilis. Next base: position 74,861 of record PVKA01000140.1, on the reverse strand, counting down.
AGCTTGGCAAAGGTCCCAAGCAATGTTCATGAACTTTCACGCAATTCCCCACCACATAACCTTAAATAGAAATGGGATTATCAGGACCCACTCTACACTTTTGTATTTATACTCAGCCTCCATGAGGAATTCATTTATTCAGCTTACACATTTGTAAGCAAATGCCCCATGTGTGATCTGAATTTATGCTCTGGAGCAACATCTGCTCTGAAAGGACTCAATGGCCAGAGGAATCTGCTTGGGATGGCATGTGCCTGTAATTTCAGCATTTAGGGAGGCTGAGGTAGGAATATTGTAAGTTCAAATGCCTTCTGGGTAATTTAGAGACTTAGTGAGACCCTGTCTAAAAAAGAGAAAAGAAAGAAACAGAAAATAAAAACCATGGAGGTATGAGAGTATACATAGCTTGGTAAAGGTGACATGGTAGAAGTGACATAGCCTTAAGATCCACATAAAGATGTCTGTGGTGTTGGTGGTAGAGGTGGAGTGGGAGGGAGAGAGAAAGAAAGAGAGAGAGAGAGAGCTCTGATCTCTGTATATGAATTAGGAAGAGGTTTTTCTTACTATCAGTATATTCAGCTTAGAGCTGGGGATAGCTCAGTGATCTAAGCGCCTGCCTGGAAAGCACAAGGACCCAGGCTTGATCTCTGGTACTGCATGCTGTGCCACCCCCAAGCTGGGTGTGCTGGTGTACACTTGTAATCCCAGTACCAGGAAGGCTGAGACAAGAGGACCACTATGAGTCTGAACTGTGTAGTGAGACCCTGTATCCAAAACAAGGTCTATTTACCTTTCCAAAAGTTTTTTTGGGGGGCTAGGTTCTTTGAGTACCACAAGATATTACCAACATTAACATACTAGAAACTGTTAATAAGTGATTGTTTATAAATGAACTCATAAATAGTTTATTTAAAAGCTATTGAATGGGCTGGCCAGATAGTTCAGCAGACTAAAATGCCTGCTTAGGCAGAGCGCAGCAGCCAAGGTTCAATCCCTGGCTTGCCATGCCAGCCCTGCCCCCCAAGGGCATACTGAGGCTGCAATCCAGATTGGGTATGGTGGCTCGTGCCTGTAATACCAGCCCTTGGGAGGCTGAAAACAGAAGAGTCACTACAAGTCTGATCTATATAGTGAGATTGTACACTCTATAGACCCTGTCCTAAATTTATAAGTAAATAAATAAATAAATAAAATAAAAGCTATTGAAGAAGTCAAGCAAAAAACACTACATTTACATTACTGAGCTGTTATTCTTGGGCCAGACTCTATGCTAAGCATTTTAAAAGCTACTGTTTCATTTAATCCTTACAGTTTCATAAAGCAGATCTTCTCTGTGCTATTGATCCATCTACTCTGAAATCACTTATAATCCCAGCATTCTGAGACCCTGAGGTAGGAGAATGGTAAATTTGAGTCCAGTCTGGGCAACTTAGAAATTTTATTTCATTCATTTATTTATTTATTTATTTATTTATTTATTTATTTATTTCCTTTTGGATGATCAGGGATTGAACTCAGGCCTTTGTGCTTGCCACAGAAGTGCTTATTTTACTGAACTATCTCCCTGGCCCCTAGAAATTTTAGAAAGGGCTGGAGGTATAGCTCAATGTGAAAACCCTGGGCTGAATCCCCAGTACAAGATACGTGTTGGGATGAGCGGGGGATTATTACTATGCACTTTATGTAAGAAAGGAAGACTAGAAGGTTAAATGACTTGCCCAAGATGATACAGCTAGTGAGTTCATTCAAATTCGTGTGTTTTTGAAATGACACACCCAATACACTAAAATGGGGGGCTTTTCATTAAAATCACTAGAAAAGACTTTCTGAAAAGAGAAAATTTTATGACTCCCCTTTATCATCTTCAAGGTATTTTATGCTAGAAATCTCTGAAGATAAATTAAGAGTAAAACTAAATCAAACCACTTCTATGTCAGAACTCCTGAATCACATCTCAGGACAAGGTCTGCCGCTACCAAGTTATCAGGGGTTAAAATTACCATGAGCACAAAGGAAAGTTTTGATTCAGTTGTACCTGGTAATGTGTCCTTTTATCTGAAAATGTCAGGCAAATATGAGGAATGCCCTGGTCCAGAGGAAAAAGGCAAGATTGGATTCGAAATAGAATAGGCTAGTGTCTGAGTCTCCATCCAACCATCAAGTGGAAATTATTTGATTCAGGATTTCCTGCAAGCTTCCTAGCTAATTTCCCTGGCATTTCCCTCAAATCAAATGTAACAGATTAAAGAGATGATAAACATTATTTGCTTTCTTTTGGTCTAGGAAGGGGAATGTTACCTCTAGTGACAATTATTGCCAGCTCTCTGCAGTTAATTTCTTTAGGAATAAATCTCTGAGATTATAAATAGATTTTATAGTTGTAGAAACACACGTAATATGTTTTCACTGAAAACATTTTAACGACACTTTGTTAAAAATTATCCAGTTAAATTTATTTAGTGAAGTGTGCTCTAATCAAGCTGAAGAAGATCATTCCTATTCTCTACCTTTCTTTGTCCTACTGTGCTTGGAAACAACCAAATACAAGAATCAGAAATACTAATTCAGCATTTAGACACATCTCCTGTGGTTTAGGAAAGTTTCTTCCAGTTAAACATTTTTTTTCAGATGTTTTTTATTTTACTTTGGTGGAGATTATGATAGCAGTAGCTTTCTTTTGCTATAATTGTTACAATTATCATATAGTTTTTAGATAGTATCCCAAAATCTCAAGTCAGGAAAGAAAAGAAATGGGAGTACATCAAACAGAAAAGCTTGCTTGCTGTATTTATTTATTTGTTTGCGAAGCAGCGCCAGGTTTATTGGCACTGCCTCTAGAAGAAGGTGTTGAGTCTCTTAGTGGAGAAGGGGGGCTTGTGCTGGTGACGCAGGACCCGGTGGGGCAGCGGGGACTTGAACTTGGAGTCCTGGGATTGCTTGACAGCGGGCCGGCGGCACTTGCTGGCTGCGATCTCTTCCACCTTCATGATCTGGATGGAGTGGGCACGGGTTCTGTGCCTGGTGCCCCATATCCTGGCAGCACGGGGTGACAGTGCCTGCTGTGGTCGGGTCCGCACTCCCGGTACCTGCTGTGGGTGCCACTGAGCGAGTCATAGCGCAGCCAGATGCCAAAGTTCTTCACCCGCAGTGGAGACTTCTTAAATACCTGCCCACAATAGGTGATCTCCCCTGAAGATTTCTTCATCTTCTTCAGCTGGGACACGAAGTACCAGAAACGGAATTTGGCGACGACATGTTGGGTGTGAAAATCCGCATTCAGTAGAGAGGCGGCGTGCGGCACTTTGGGGTGCGCAGGCAGCGCCCCACCACCTTGTATTCCCTAAGAGTGCCTCATTCTCGCTTTCTGCCACCCACAAGAAGGAAGAGGAAAGCTTTTTAAAAAATCTTTTATTTATTTGGTACAGGTTCTCACTACACAGCTCGAACTCATAGTGATCCTCCTATCTCAGGCTCCCCAGCTCTGAGATTACAGGCAGGGTACGGGTACTGGGTATCAAACCCCATTCCTTGTGCTTACCAGGCAGGCACTTAGACTGCCAAGCTAGCTCCCTGGCCCACAGAAAAGCTTTCACACATCAAAGGGAATAAACTGCAAAAGGAAAAGGTAGCCTATAAATTGAGAGAAAATACTTGAAAACTATCTCATAATGGATTAATATCCATGGCATATAAGGAACTCACAAAAGGGGCAAATAACATTGGCATAGTTTAGATTTTAAATGTTCCTCAAAGGCCCATGTGTTAAATAAACTCTTGGTCTCTGGTCTCTGGTACTCCTGAGAAGAGGTGGAACATTTAAGAGATGGGACTTAGTAGAAGCAAGTTTGGAGCATGCCCTTGGGGATACAGTGGGACCCTAGCACTTCCTCTTCCTCTCACTTTCCCGAATGACAGCCACAAAGTGAGAGGTTTCCTCCATCACACACCCCACCATGACTTACTATCTTGCTACTGGCCCCCAAGCAATGGAGCCAACTAGCCATGAACTGAGACCTCTGAAAGCACAAGTCCAAGTGGCTCTTTCCCCCTTATAAGTTGATTATCTCAAATGTCTTGTCAAAATGACAGCTGAGTGACATCAATAAGAATACACATTTCTCCAAAAAGGTTATAAAGGGCCAGCAGGTATGCAGAAATGTACCCTTACCTCCTTAATCATCAGGGAAGGGCAAACCAATATTATTATGAGATACCTCACACTTGTTAGGATGGCTGGTCTCAAAGACAAGAGATAATAAAGTTTTGACAGCATGTTAAAAAAAAAAATAAAGACCCTGAACAAAAACTATATTTAACTGAGGATCAAATAATTTATGCAATTAGATTCCCAGGGCCAAAACTTATTACTACAACAGAATCATCAACAACAATTTTTTTTTTATGTTGTGCTGTTCTAAATCCTAGGATATCACAAAAATATGAGGCTTGGGTTGTTCAATCTGCACTGAAGGAAACATCAAAGAAAGAAATGAAGGCAGCATACACCCGTACAGACCATGAGAGTCTCCAGGGTCACGGAGAGCAGACCGAACACCGGGAGCACAGGACACAAGGTGCGTCTGTGTTTTCTGCCCCATTCCACATGTTTGCGTGGGGTTGGCCTCCCGTACAGTCATGAAATTTCCCGAACAGCTGATTATAGTATTTTTCAATAGTTATATGCATTATATTTACCAGGTTTTAGAAACCGAACAGCTTCAAATTAAACAAAAGGAATTTCAGGCAGAAATTCATTCTATATTTCTCCTCACAACACCCACACAAATGTACCTGCACGTATACTTTATACAATGTACAGTTTAGGCTAGAATGAATTTCTTATGAAATAACTGAATATAGATCTTTTTTAAAAAGTATCTGCTCCCAATGTATGTTCTGAGAAATTATATTTTATGCACAGTGTGAAATGAGGACAAGTGCATGGTAAAAGTGGGCGTAGGCAGCCGCGGGCTCTGTAAGGAGCGTGAGACCGTTCACCTCAGTGACGAAGGTCCTGTACACCCACAACTGTTGCTTCCGCCACACTGGGCCTGGCTGCCAGTCTCTCTCAGTGGGCTGTAAGATGCTTGGCTGCAGCAGCAACATGTTACTGCTTTTATAGGCTCTGATCCTTACTGTCCCTCTAAAAGTCAACTCGGGTTTTATCAGATTCACGACAGCTGAGATGTCCTTCCATGCAGTGAGCATTCCAGTCAGTGTAGGGCTGTTCTCTCTGTCTAGGACAAGTTCTAATCCATAGCCCATGGGGAACTGATGCCCTGTCAGCCCCAGCTCATAAAGTACCTTGCATTCCACAGCCATCTCCCCGAGTCTTCTCTTCCCATCACAGGCAAGATATGGATGTCACTCACCACACAACTTGTCATTTGAACAAAAATACAATTATGACTCAAGAAGTACTGAGTTTCTGTTCAGATAGACGGGGAGGAGCGTTTTGGGAAATGCTTCCAGAGCTGTATCTCTGCTTTGAAACTGAGATCATCAAGAACATCTTGATGCGATCCAGTCTCCTCACAGAGGATATGGGCACCCCAAGTGTGAACAGGGTGGAACAAAGGTGGCTTGAATTGCACTTACCACTGGCCTGTGTGCCCCAGAGTGAGTCCTGCAAGGGGATAAGGGATTTTGAATTGTTGGAAATTTCACACATTGGCTTAAAAATTGTTTCTCTGTTTTGTAAATATCGAAACAGGTGACTTATTGAAATACATATGAACTTCCACTGTATCCTGAAACACTTGGTTGTAATAAAATAAAGAAACATGAAAACAGCCACTGTATAATTAGCTGGAAGTAATCAAATCAAGTCCAAGTTTTGATCTTCAAATAATGCTATGATCCTGGCGCCTGATAAGATGGAATTGTCCTACCAACAGGAATAATAGTCTCTGAGGGATTTGCTTTCCTTTGAAAAATAAAAAAAGCGGAAAAGGCGTTGCTGGAGATTTGGATTTGGGCAACTTGTTTGTATTCAAAACTCTCTTTAATAAGGTATATCTCTTTCTTGAGCTACAGTTTGTTTAATTCTTATTATTAAAATTTAAAAAATGGTTGTGCAGTTCATTTATTGATATGATAAAAACAAACTTCCAAAAAGTATTTTTCTTAATTGCTTACATAAAAATAATAATCTTTTATGAAAAATCTTACCTTGGCTTACCCTGGCAAGCTCAAGGTCTCCAGTTAAATCTCCAGTCCTTTTAAAACATATTTCTAATACTCTGATACACTAAAGAGATTCTGTTTTCCTTGCTGTTTTTCATTTAACTTGACCTGTGAAAGACTAGTTGAATTTCATATTGTAAGAACTGTTAGTGGCAATTAAGTAAAATATAGACATAAAGAAAATATTAAAAATTACTGTTAACACATCAGTCTGCTTTCAATATTTTTGAATTTATAAAATTACAAACACATTTTAAGAAAAATAAATGTTAATTTTGGTATTTTAGTTTTCTAAAACTAAACTATATTAAAGAAATGTTTTGCAGTGATAAATATAGATCTGTATCATCCTTTACAATGGCTGCATAATATCGCATTTTAAATGCACTATCATTTACTTAGAATTGTCCATATTGATACAAATCTTGGTATTAGTGATTTCTCGTTACCCTAAATAATACTGCAAAAATGTCAGGACATTCTGCCCCTCTGCTCACCTCCTGTTGTGCAGCTTGGTGTCTAACAGAAACAGGGTTGAAGACTCCTGGTCTAAGGGACTACATCTTTTTTCTAGAAAGAAATTAATAGAAAGGGATTTATTAGACCAAAGTGTATATACATTTAATTTTTCTTGTATAAATTAAACTGAATAATTTTATAATTGTATAATTGAAACTGAACTCAGGACCTTGAACTTGCCAGGCAGGTACTTGAGCCACCGAGCCATGTCTCTGGCACTGCACTTAAAGTTTAGCAGATATAATTGAATTGTTCACCAAATGAAAGCATAAATTTGAACTCTTGCTAGCAGTTTGTGAGGGTTCCCATTCCTCCGCTTATGCTGTAAAACTCAGGCTGATCAATTTCAACAAACTTAGCCAAGATTGTAGAAAACAGAAAAATGTCAGTTTTCTAATTTATTTATTTATTCATTTATTTATTTTTGTGGTACCAGAATCTTGCATTTGCCAGGCAAGCACTTATTCTACTGAGCTATCTTTCTGGCCCAGTTTTCTAATTTTTATTACTTAGATTGCTACAGAGTTTTACCAATATATAATATTGTGAACAGTAGCATAGAAAATTAAGATATGGCATAAAGATGTTCTTGGGTGTTGCTCCCTGCCAGTTCACAGCATGCAGACTTTGGTCACTAGCTGTGAGATTTGAAAGGCATCAGGATCCACAAGGTGAAAAATAAATGAAAGGTTTCCAGTTCCTGGTCCACCATTCAAATCTGTGGTCCTCAGCCTTTCTGGTACCAGGAGGCAGTTTTCTAGACAACAGTTTTTCCATGGTTGTGCATGGGGTTAGTTTCTTTCTTATGAATATATGTTTGAGATACTTAATACTTACCTTCCCCAGAGGGACACGTGCAGACTAGATCCCTTGCATGTAAGGTTCATGGTAGGGCTCATCCTTCTATGGGAATCTAATGTTGCTACTGATATGACAGGAAGTGAACTCAGGTAGTTGTGTGAGCAATGGGGGAGATGCCGCAAATAAAAACTGAGCATTGGGGCCAGAGAGATGGCTCAGTGGAACAAGCACTTCCCTGACAAGTGCAAGGGCTTGAGTTCAATCCCTGGTTCTGAAAAATAAAAAAAAAATAAAAAAAGTTGAGCATTGTTCCTTGACCTCTCTTCACCTTCTGTTGTGTGCCCTGATTCCTGTCTGGGTCAAGGGTTAGAGAACCTTGGTCTAAAGAACTTTGATCTGGGCATGGTGGTGCATGTCTGTAACCCCAGCACTCAGGAGGCAGAAGGATCATTATTAGTCAGAAACTAGCCTGGGCTACAAAATGAGCTGAAGGCCAATCTGCACCGAATAGCAAGATCCTGTCTCAAAAACACAAAACAAAACAAAACAAAAAAGCAAAGCAAAGCAAAAAAAGAACTTGGAGCTCACTACTCTCCTCTAACAGCCAATTGAAAACTGAACAAGCTGAAAAGTCAATTTTCTCAGATTCCCCAAGAAAAGTGAAGTTATAAGACAAAGAGCTGAATGACTAATGCCTTTGAGGGGACTATTAGTAAATGGAACACAGCTGAGGAAAGAGTCTCTGAGGTTTAGGACATCTCAATAGGATCCTGAAAAACTGGAAAGCAAAGGACACAAAGACAAAATAAAACAGAATTTGGCATATGAATAAGGAAAGGAAGAAATTTTTGGTACAATAAGAGTTTGCAAATTTTCTCCAAATTATTGCTAAACATCAAAGCGCAGATCCATGAAGCTTCAAGAGCTCCAAGTAGTAGAAATGGTAAGATAGCTATACTACCCATTTATTTTCAAACCACATAAAACTAATAATTAAAAAGAAACCTAAAAGAAGTCAGGGGTTGGTGGGGACATTACCTATAGAGGAGAAGTCATAAGAATGATATCTGATTTCTGTCAGAAACCATGAAAGTAATGGAGTAGTGATCTATTTAAAATATTGGGGGTAGGATAACACAACTTAGAATTTTGTACTGTGGGAAATTAATCTTTGAAAGTGAAGAAATACAGACTTTCTTGTACAAACAATAGAAAAAATTTTAATTTTTGTTAGTACATGCATGTAGTACATAATGTTGACATTTATCTTTGGGGAGGGGTACATGTACTTAATGTGTCATTTTCTTTTTATGTCCTTCTCTTCTGTTCTCTTTCTCCTTCCTGCACCTCTGGATCCCCTTCACTTTGTAAAATATTTCTCTCTGTTTCCTATTATTTAATTTTTATTGTTTTAAATTAGTAATACTTTGAGCTCATACAAGAGAAATTATGCAATATTTAGGCTCCTGTGTCTGACTTATTTCACTTAATGTCATTGTCTCAAAGTGCATCCCCTTTTCTATAAATGATTCACATTTATCCTTCCCAATGGCACAATATTATTCCATTATGTGTAAATGCCATATTTTCCTTATCCATTCATCTGAAGATGACATATAGGCGGCTCCCAAGATTTAGTTATTATTAATTCTGCTGCTATAAAGATGGAGATACATGTATCACTGTGATGTGATGGCTTTAACACTTTTAGGTAAATACCTAGAACAAGAATAACTAGGTAAAATGGAATTTCTATTTTAGTATTTTTGAAATATCTGTACTGACTTTCATAGTGGTTGTACTGGTTCGCACTCCCATCAACAATATAGAGAATTCCTTTTTCCCTACAGCCTGTCTAACATTTTTTATTACTTAATTTCTTAATGATAGCCATTCTTTCTGGAATAAGACTGAATTTAATGTTATTATAATTGGTATTTCTCTAATGGCCAATGATGTTGAACATTTTTTGATGTATTTATTGGTTATTAGCACTTTTCATTCTGAGAAGTATCTATTCATCTCAGTTGTCCTTTTAAAACATTTAGGTGTTTTATTTTGAGGGGTCTATTAAGTTATCATATTAGTCCTCCATCTAAGCTGTAGCTGGAAGAGTTTTTCCATTCTGTAGATTTTCTCTTCATCTTTTTGGTTTTTTCCTTTGCTGTGCAGAAGCTTTTTAATTTGATATAATTCCATTTGTTGATTGATGATATTATTTCTTACTCAATTGGGGTTCTATTCAGAAAGTCCTTGCCTATACATATCTCTTCAAAACTTTTACCTATTTTATCTTTCATCAGGTTAAGTGCTTCTGTTTTAATATTTAATCTTAGATCCAGTTTAGTATATAGGTGAGAGATATAGGTCTAGATTCACTCTTCTGCATGTGGATAGCCAGTTTTCCCAGCACAGTTTGCTTAAGAGGCTAATTTTCCTCCACTCTATTGTATTCACCCCTTTGTCAAAGATCAAATAGTCAAATATTCTGGTTGTTCTTGCATCTCTATTCTGCTCCGTTGATCCCCATGTTTTTATTTTTTTTTTTTGCCAGTACCTTGCTGTTTCTATCACTGTAACTTTGTAATATAACTTGAAGTTTCGATTGTGATGCCTGCTGCTTTGCCGGCAAGGGTTACTTTCACTATTCTGGGTCTCTTCAAGTTCCACATGAATTTTAGGATTTCATCTTTAGTTCTGTGAAGAATGCTATTGAATTTTTCATTGGGATTTTGTTAAATCTCTATAAATTTTGGAAGCATAGCCATTTTGACGATATTGGTTCTGCTTGTCCAGGAGCAGAGGATATCTTTCCATTTTTCTGTTGTCCTCTTTGATCTTTTTGTTCAAAGCACTGTGGTATACTTTTCATTCTAGAAACTTCCTTGAGTGGATTCATTCCTAAGTGTTTGATTTTTCTTGATGCTGTTGTAACAGGTTCTGAAACCTTAACTTTTCTCCGCAACAGAAGGACACAGCTGTAAGCAGCCATCTGTACACCAAAAAGAGTGCTGTCACCAGACTGCAGGTCTTCTGGTCCTTGATCTTGAACATCTCAGCCTTGAGAATTATCTGAAATAAATTAGAATGGTTTATGAGCCACCTAATATTAGATATTTTGTTAGAGCAGCTCAAACAGATGCATATGTATTATGGAGAGGTGAAAGACACAGGATGGCAAAGACAGCACCAAAAGAGAGGAACTAAATTGAAGAATGGGCTTTCCCCTCCTGCTAGACTCATTATAAACCTGTCAGTGCAGTGTGGTGTTGGTGGAAGAGTAGTCAAATAAACTGGCGAAGCTGAACTCAAAGCGCAGAAATAGATCCCATAAGCACGATCTACTGATCTTTGACAATGAGTCAAAGCAATACAAGGAATTAAAAGTAATCTTTTACCGGGGCTTGCTGTGCTGGCCCTGCCTCTGGGGCACCCTGAGATGGCAAATGAGACTAGGTGTGGTAGTACGTGCCTTTACTCCCAGCTTTTGGGAGGCTGTAAGCAGGCAGATCACTACGAGTCCAATCTAGTAGTGAGACCCTGAACACTCTGTAGTTCCTTCCCTAAAATACAAAAAAAAAAAAAAAAAAAAAAAAATCTTAGTTACATTATGACAACCAGGTATTCACATGCAAAAGAAATCTAGACATAGACCTGACACCCTTCACAAAGTTTAACTCAAAATGGACCAGAGATATACATATAAAATACAAAACTATAAAACTCTTAGAAGACAAAAGGAAAAACCTAGTTGATCTTCAGCTTGATAATGATATTTTGAAGAAAGAAAAAGAAAAAGAAAAAAATGATATTTTGGGTAAAATGCCAATGGACTAATCCATGAAAGAAAAGGATCGATAAACCAAATTTTATAACAAAAATTTTTAAAGCTAAAAATTAAAACTTTTGTTCTATGAAAGACAGTGTCAAGAGAATGGGAAGACAAACTGCAAACTTGGAGAAGATATTTTACAAAAGACATATCTATTAAATGATTTTGACTGAAGTACACAACAACAACTCCTAAAATTCAACAATAAGAAAATAAACTGATTTGTTAGTAGGCCAAATACCTTAACAGGGACCTCATCTAAGAACATATGTGATGGTAAATGAGTAGATGAAAAGATGTCCTGTGTAACACGTCATCAGGCAAGAGGACTTCTTAACTAACACATGCTTGTTGAACACCAGACACTGTACTAGATGCAGCAGGCTGTGACAATAAGGCATAGTTATGATCTCCACTGTGACCATTAATCATGATATGTCAAATTGATTGAAGTAGGAATCACCTAACAGTTTAGAAAAGCTCTGGGTACACCTGTGGGTGACAGACTTGTAACCTATAAATACAGAAGAGAAGACACAACCTGGATATGAGTGGCACTAACCACTAGGCTTGTAGTAGGACAGATTAGGCTGCAATTACATTTCTATTCTGCCACATATTTACTGTATGATCTTGAACGAATTAGAGCACTATAATTCATTCATAGAAAATTGAACAATATAATTAATTTATAGAGTTTAATATGATTCCTGTAGCACAACAAATGTCTTGTTAAATCCTGCAAATTATTATAAGCCATAAACTTAGTATTTGTTCTTTGGATTGAGGCACATAAGTTCCTCTGTTATAAATCCAACATACTCAAAAGAAATATACTTGAAATATTGTCATTATTGTTGAGCATCTGCTCTACAGAAGGTGTTTATGGAGCAGCTACTTAATATAAATTAGGTACCAAGAACAAAGTAAAAGGAAAGATGACCTCTGAAATGGGACCATAAATATACTAGGTCTGAGGGGAGGGGTCATGAAGGAAACCCTTGATTTTGGCTCTATCTACTCTTACCACATTTCAAAAGTAGTTTAATTTGGTACTGGCCGACCCCAGGCTTTGGTATGAAATTACAAGTTATTTTCTGTGCCTATAAAAGATTCATCTCCCTAGAGTTTCCTGTATATTACTGAGTTGGTTAACTTATATTCTTTAAAAATACCTAATCTCCAAGTTTTACTAAAATAGGAACACATTTATATATAAAAGCCATGCCATGGTCTAGGAAAATTGCCTATTTGTATCACCTCTAAGATGCTAAGGTGTGTAATAAGTGATGGAGAAGAAATTACATAGCCCCAAGTTCCATCATTTTTAAGGTGCCCTGTGGGTACAGGTATAGAAAAAGGCCATAATCACAGGTTTCTTAAAGAGTAATAGGACACAGGAGATAGAGAACACTGAAGTCCAGTTTAATGGACTTCATAGTTAGGGTGGGCCGTCCTTGATTTGGGCACCAGGACAGGAGCAACCAGGCACCAACATCCCTTCCTGTCTTCAGGCACCTAGGGAATTGCTCAGGAAGTCAGTTTCAGTGACTGGGAAAACTTGGATGATGAACTGTAAGAGCCTTCCCGGACAGCACTGCTTCCCCTATTAACATCCCATTGTGGAAAACTCAGAAGAAAACAGAATTGACGGGAATCCTACACCTTCCCTTCTATAGCAAAAAATTTCCTTGCTTAATTCTTTTAGGAATCTCCATTTTTTGGTGATTTAGAAAGTCTTAGCTTTGATCAGTACATATCTTTTTACTATGTTTTTACTATATATTTATAGTACATAATAACTGCATTTATCTTGGGGAGCATATCTGTTTTAGAGTTCAAAATGAGTTTCTGGTTAAAAATTTTTATACCTATAGTAAGTTACTACACAGAAATGGTGGTAAACAAATTACATAAAAGATATGTATAAATATTAAATACTGAGTTAATGCAATCAACCCACAAAGTAAAGACGTACTGAAATACGCTACATTCATAGAGTTCAGAAACAATTGGGACTCTCCATGATAGTACTGGAAACCAGGAGGAGACAAACTAGAGAAGCAGGGAAATCTCTGGAGGTGTTCTGGGGACACCTGTGACAGTGCTGCAGCCCTGTGGATTTGGCCATATGTGTCTTCACTTGTTTCAAGAAAATGTTTATTTTCTCCATTGATTGTTCAAGAGCATATTGTTTGTTTTGTATGTGGGTTTCATTTTCTATAGTCACTCTTGACTGATGTGTACTACTATGCCATTATAGCCAGAGGAAATACATATTATTTTTTTTCCAATTTTTGAGGAGCTGCAGATATAGCTCAGTGGCATAGATACCTGCCTGGCAAGCCCAAGATCTCAAGTTTGATCTCCAGTACTACAAAATTAATTAATTAATTAGTTGAGATTGTGGGTTAACATATGATCTGTTCTGGAGAATATTCCATGTGCTTTTTAGAAGAATGTGTATTTGTCAGTGATTGGATGATTTGTTCTACAAATATCTATTAGACCCATTGGATCTAAAGTGCAGTTTAATTGTAATGTTCCTTTGTTGATATTCGGCCTGGATGGTCTGTCCACTGATCAAAGAGGGCATTGAAGTCCCCAATTACTGTACTAGAGTGTATCTCTCCATTTAGATATCATAATACATGATTTATGCATTTGGGTCATCTTGTGCTGGGTACGTATATATTTATGACTGTTGTGTTCTCTGACTGAACTGATCCTTTTATTATTACATTATGATTTGGTTTCTTCTCACAGCATTTGTCTTAAAATCCATTTTATATGATATGGGTATGATTACTCCTGCTTTTGGCCTGTTTGTGTAGACAATCTTTTTCTGTCCTTCACTTTCTAGTTATGTTTATACTTGTCAGGTAATTTTCCTAGAGGCAGTATATAGTTGAGGCCTGTTTTTTAAAAAAATAATTCAACCAGGGCAGGCCAAATAGCTCAGCAGATTAAAGTACCTGCAAATAGAACAGGGGCTGGGAGTTTGATCCCTGGGCCTGCCATGCCGGCCCCACCCCCGGGCACTGAGATAGCAATTGAGACTGGGCATGGTGGTGCACGCGCCTGTAATCCCAGCTCTTGGGAGGCTATAAACAGGTGTATCACTACGAGTCTGATCTAGTAGTAAGACCCTGAACACCCTGTAGACCCTTCCCTAAAAGTACAATAAATAAATAAATAAAATTATTAAAAATTAATTCAACCAATCTATACCTTTTATTTATAATTATTTTAAATTTTTTGTTGCTTTTTGAGACAAGGTTTCACTATGTGGTTCAGGCTGGCCTTGAACTCACTGTGTGGCTCATGCTGGCCTCAAACTCATGGCAGTCTTCCTGCCTCAGGCTCCTGAGTGCAAGATTTACAGGCATGTGGCTCCAAGCCCATCTCAGTGTTTATCTTTCAGTTGAAGATCTTATCTGTTTTCATACAAGTTTATTTTTGATGGATAAAAACATCTGCCTGTCAGTTTGTTAATTATTACTGTTGTTTGGTATACCCTTTATTCCTCTCTTTTTTGTTTTTAATTATTGTAGTTTTTTGTTGTGAAAAGTTGAGATTTTTTTTGCTCTTTCTTATTTGTATATCTGCATTATCAGAGAGTTTATGATTTTACATGATTGCATGATGGTAGTTGTATTTTTGCTTCTAGGTGTAAGATTTCCTTAAGCATTTCTTGTAAATCTGGTTTAGTATTCATGAATTCTCCTCTGGGATTTTTTTTGGTTAAGAAAGGTTTTACTTCTCTTCCCAAAGGACAACTTTGCTCCAACATGTCATCTCGTTCTCTCTATACTGTAAAGTTTCTGCTCAGAAACCTGCTATTAGTCTGAGATCCTTTTCTTGACATCTTTCTCTTGCTCTTTTTAGAATTCTTTTGCACTTCTACTTTTTGTCTGCTTCCATTTTGAAGTGGAAAGGCCCTTTCTGGGTTGAGTCTAAAGCGGGGGGCTATCTTTGAAAGTCATTCATCTGGATGTCCATGTCTCTTCTAAGATGCAGAAAGCTCTCAGCTGTTATTTCATTGAATTCTTGCTGTTCTTGCTGTTATCTGCCTCTTCTCATCACTCTCTGGTAGGCTCGTATTGCAAATATTTGTCCACTTAATAGCATTTGATGAATCCCATAGGCCTTTGTGACTCTTTCCTTCTCTCTTCTCCCCCACCTTACCATGAATGGTTTCATTCAAAAGATTTGTCTTCAAGTTCAAAAATTCTTTCTTCTGTTTCATCCAGTCTTTTTTATTGTGGCTCTCATTTGTATTTTTTATTTTATTCATCAATTTCTTCAACTGCAAGATTTCTGTTTGATTCTTTTTTGTTTATTAATTTTGAGAATATTTTATTAGTTTCTGTAATTGAACCCACCTAGGGAAGCTCTTACATATTTAATATAGTGTGTTACTCCTGTGCAAATGAAAAAAAAATTCTTTTGATATTTCTAGATCAATATGGCTAATAATTTCTGTACAATGCCAACTCAACATGGTAATCTGGGATAACATTTTCTAAAATTGAAAGCACAGTTAAAATTTCTCACTCAGGTTATGAATCGTTTGCTGATATCACTGAGTTGTTTTCTGTACTACCTTGTATTTCAGTGAGCTTCCATAAGGTCACTATTCTTAATGCCTTTTTTTGGCCTTTTCATGTTTTCTTTTTAAAGGGGATTTGTTACCGGGGAATTATTGAATTTCCTTTGGTATATCATAATTTCTTGTTTTACCATGTTTTTTTTTATATTCCTAAGTAGACATCTGAAGCATTTAATGAAACTGTTGCCTTTTCCAATTTTATGGAGGTTATTCTTTGTAAGGAGAACATATTTTGTATTGCTGTCACTGTGCAATTTCTTTTTTCAGTTTTAACTCACATATAGTGTCTGCAGTGTGTCACTGGCCTAGTGTTTATGAGCATCTGTGACTGGTATTATGATGTGGTTTTACTGGGGGCAGATCACTCCCTGGCTGAACACAGCCCCAGTGGGTGGTGTGGGACACTGATGGGTAGGGGGCTCCCTGAGGATTGAACCACTGTCAAGTTGACTGTCAGGCAGGGTATACTCTGAATGGGCTCGGAAGCCATCCAATAGCACGTACGGGTGGCAGGAGGGCTGTCATCTGGACTTTGAGGAGTTGGATTCAGGAGTTTGTGAGCATTTCAGGCCAGACAGCTATGTCACAGACATTCTGGGAGTGCTGGAGCCACTGCATAGCTGGCTATTGGGCCATTACAGGTACACAATGAGATTTCAGGTCAGCTAATTCTGTGGACTTTCACTGGGGGGTAGGACTGCCCCCTGGATGGCTCCAGTAGGCTTTGAATAGGCAAGCACTACTGACTGGCCAGCTGTGTGGTGGGCTCTCCGGCTCTC
Source organism: Ctenomys sociabilis (assembly GCA_004027165.1). Classification (NCBI taxonomy): domain Eukaryota; kingdom Metazoa; phylum Chordata; class Mammalia; order Rodentia; family Ctenomyidae; genus Ctenomys; species Ctenomys sociabilis. The sequence goes on along the minus strand of PVKA01000140.1, from coordinate 58,132 downwards.
AGCAGGAACCAAGGGGTGACACTTGGATGGCTGTTGGGTAGCAGCAGGAGCACATCATGGTACAGGCTGTTGAGTATGCAGAGCACTAAGCAGGGAACAGGGCTGTCACCCACTTCACTGCTTGGCTAGGTGCAAGTCCACGCAAGCCACTCAATCCACATCAGTTTTCTTTGGGGAAAGTTCACCTGTCTGTTGGGGAATGGAGCACTTTGTGCACTTGGGAGTTGTGTCTGGGCCTTTCTGCTAGGCCTAGGCTCTAAGTAGATGAGGTCAGGCTACTAAAGGCACTTGCCTGAACACAGTGGAACGGTAGCATGGCCTCAAGGATGGAGAGTCAGCTGGCCTCAGGGAGTGATGCGCTGGAGTAGTGAGTCTACTTCTAAGACAGTTCTGAGACAGCGCTCCCATCAAGCCTTGCAGACCAGGGGTGAGTCATCTGGGCTGCACTCATTTACTTCAATCTAAGAGGAACTCTGCTCCTATGCAGTCAGGCAGCTACAACAAAGAGTGGACAGGAAGATGACACTGCTGTGGCCACTTTCACTAACCTATACCCAGATCACATGACCCACTGTTGCCCACATTTGCCTGAACTTGCTTACAGCTCCCAGGACGTATGTGTCTTGTTTTGGATCTGCGCAGTCCTTTGCCTGGAATAGCCTTTCGTCTTGGTTGTCTTTTCTTTTTGTTCAGTAATAGCTTCCCTGAGATGTAATTCACATGCCATTAACCTCACCCTCTGGAAGTGTACAGTTCAGTAGCTTTTAGCATCTTTGCAGGCTTCTGTAGCTATCGGCATTCGCTATTCCACGCCAGTCTTTCTGCCATGGTGGGTGCCTTTTCCAAGCCTCAGCAACATGGGCTGCTTTGTGGCCTGCACTGCCACACTTGTGCTCCAATGCCAGCTCCCGAGAGACATCTGCAGTCTCCCTCACTCCTTCCCGCCTCCCGAGGAGCTCACTCTGTTTTGCCCTCTTCTTCCTCCTTGCCCCCAGGACATACTTTGTGCCCTGGATGTATGCCAGGTCCGTACTTCATTCGTCCTCTCTTTCCTCTTAGCCTCTGAGCTTTTTGAAAAATGGGAGCCCTGACTGTATTCTTAATCATTCACAAAGTTAAGTGAGTTTATTTTCTTAAAACGAGTGGCTCAGGTTGCAGGTTTGGGATAACCTCCTTGGGTTCTTACGATGTGGCAATGCAATCATGTGAACTCTGCATCCCCTGTTTTGGAGGACAGGGAGAGCTGTGGCAGTCTCCTGTGCAGGTAAGAACCATGGCAACGGACTTCTGAACATTTCCAGCTTTCCTTTTCCCCACAAGAAGAAGTCATGCAGACTCTGAACTGACCTGCTTGGAGAGAGGCAAGGTGCCTTGCTTTTGTCATCCTGGCAGTCTCTTGAGTATTTGAGCTCTGCTGGGTCTCACTATTTTCCTGCTACTCTCTAGGGCACCTCTGCAGTCACTCCTGTTGAAATATTGCTGTTTATTCTTTGTCAAAGTCCTTGTAGTAAAAAAATTAAGTCCCTGTTGTGGGGGAAATGAATGAGAGGCAGCTCTGTTTAGCTGTCTTGCTGATGTTACCACTATTATTATTTTAAGTGGAAAACAAGACATAACTAAATTCAGGACCTGAGTTTAGGCTCAAGCCTGTTAAACTCGAAGTTCATAATTCTCCAAAACCCAAGAAATATAGTAAGAAGTAGAGAAAGAGGATTAAACTGATTGCATAAATTCTTTAGTGTCATATTTGTTTTTGGGGTTTTTTTGCAGAACCATAGTGTCATACATGTAAGAAGTGCTCATGTACAATTGCTCCACATCTACCTAGTGCTCAAAGCTAAGGAACAGTGGACTTGACCCTGTGCTCCATGTGCCTCATGCATCAAAAGTGGATGTAGGCAGCTGTTACTTTCTGAGTCGTGGTCTCCACATCCAGGATGGATTTACAGAACACAACCAGAGCCTCTGCTATTTGATGAACAATACATGAATCAATGTCTAATCAGATGAGCAGGATATTTGGCAATAGTTGCTGCTAAGGAAAAGTGAGTTTCTTGGCAAATTCATTATCATGATTACAAAGCTAAAAGCTGAAGCTTTTCTTAGATTGAGAGGCCCTCCCTGTTGCCAAATGTCTTGCATATTTACATCTGCTATTGTTGCCCCTGACTTTCCCAGGGACTTTCTTACTGGCATCATCCTGAAGTGTTTGGTGAACAATGGTAGGCTGATTTATCACACAAAAGAGTCAACCTGGGGATCTCTAGGGCTTAGCTAGGGAAGCACACAGCTTTGGCACTGCACTGCAAAAGGGAAGGAAGAGGAAGTGGTGACCTATAACCCCAGTGAGTTTTGGCAAATCATCCACTTGCCTCTCTGTCTCTATCTGTCTGTCTTTCTGTCTCTGTCTGTCTCTCTCTGTCTCTCTTTCTCCTTGCCTATCTGCTTATTTGTCTGTTTGTCTCTGTCTGTCTGTCTCTGTCTCTGCCACTCTGTCTGTCTCTCTCTCTCTCTGTCTCTGTTCCTCTCTCTCTGTCTCTCTCTCTCTCCCACTCTCTCCCTCTCTCTCTCCCTCTGTCCAAAGCCCAAAACAGCATTACAGAAGGAAGAAGCACAAACCATACCTGCAAAAGCTTTGATGTGTTGCCCAGAAACAATTTAAACTCTAACACTAGCTTCTGTTAAAAATTTTAAAACATTCAAGTATTGATTGGCAGGAATAACTGATCTGGGGATGACAGTCACTGATATATTAGCTTTACCTTTTTCAAAGAGTCAGTCAGTCACACCCATTGCACCAGTTTCCCCAAGAAAGAGAAAACACTCTGATGTTGCAGCAAGAAGGCTTCAAGCTAGACACACAGAACATCAGAACATGTACATGTTGAAAGAATTTTGTCAAGAAACAACTGCAGGGGGTTTTCCTGAAGAAAGTAGGAAACTAAAATGATCATGCAGTTCACTTAGCAACTCTGAAGGTCTCGGGCCCACAGTAATACTGTATTCATTCAATTATTTCTCTAATGAAGGACAGTGAAATAGTGAAAATGTTTTACATTAGTATGTTTTCATTTTCATTCACAAGGCATGTGTAGGTGGATTTGGATTTTGATCATGATCTAATTCCAATGTTTATTAAACACAACCTGTGAACAGTTTTCAGGCCATCATTTTTTCTAGAGTTAGAATCTGGGGAAGAGTCGTACGCATAAGTCTATGTACCAAATGATGATCAGTACTGTAATCCCACCAAAAACTGTAGGATTTTAGTAGGAAGATGGATTAAGCCAATTTGAGGATTTAGGAGAATTTCGAGAGGAAAAAGAATACTAACCTGAGTCTTGTAGAATGGGCTGAACTTAAAGAAATGGAGATTGAGGACAGTAGGGCAACAGTAACCCAAAAATAGATTTGGAAACAGAAATGAAAGCAAAGGCAACAACTGTGGAGTATCTAGGATGTAGGATCAAGAGCCAGAGACTGCTGGGTAACAGACAGCAAGGACCCTACTGCTTAAGGCAGTGTTGCATGGAAGCCATGACAGTTCATGTATTGGTTCAGGTTTCCCAAGAAACAAAGATGGGCAGACATTCAAAGGATGTGTTGAGAGAAATATCTGCGAAAGACAAATGGGACAAAGCAGGAGCAGCTTCAGAATAGGATGCAAGCAGAACACCTTTCAGAGGAGCAGGGGAAGGAAGGCCCTATGGGCAGGAAGAAGTTCAGGCTGTTGCAGAATCCTGGACAGTTTTAGCCAAGCCAATGAGGATTTGTTGGGTGAAGCTGTTTACTGGAGGAAGTCTGCATCCATAAGAGGGGCCTGGTCTAGGCTCCGGCTGCACCCCATCTATGGCGAGGAGCAGCCTGCAGGGAGCTGTAGCCCTAGCATCATCTCGTGGTACCCCAGAAGGTAGGCCAGGAGGAGCTGCAACTGGAGCTGCCAGGGATGTCAGCTTCCTGGCCTGGCCAGATCCTTGTTGTCCATCATTGAATTTATCCAATTGTATAGAAACAGCTTCTACCAGGTTCTCACTGCAATGACATTCCTTGCAGTGCATGGTAGAAAACAAATACTGTTTCCTGAAAGAAACTCCCTCTTCTGGCTTGCTAGAAGCTTTTCTTTTTTCTCCCTCTTGAAAATTATGAATTTATTTTTGCAGTGTTGAAATTATATGGTTTTCTTCCTCTTGTCTATTAAGATGATTATTTGTGATTAGAAATTCTCCAATGTAAATGCCACTGAGATATTCCAGAAATAAATGTAAACTTCAGAATGCATTTTTTAAAATTCACTTCTGTGTTTGCTTTGTAATATGTTTACGATTTTCACATGTAGTCATAAATGTGATTAGGCTGAAATTTTTATTTGTTATCATGTATTTAGCTGGTTTTTGAATTAAGGATGTTCTGGATACAGAATATTTAGAAAGTAGCCTTTTGTTCTCTCTGGAAAGAGTTAAGCGTATTTGGAAGAATATGTTTTATTTTCAAACATTGATAAAACTCATCTATAAAATCACTTGAGCTTGACGTTTTCTTTGTAGGAAGAACTGAAATTTCATATTCATAGTCTCTCTCTCTCTCTCTCTCTCTCTCTCTCTCTCTCTCTCTTTCTCAGGGTTGAACCTATATCCATCCCATTGATCTACATATCTGGCTCATTCATTCATTCATTCATTCATTCATTCATTCATTCATTCATTCATTCATTCATCCATTCATCCATTCATAAACAGGGTTTACTAAGTCACTAAGTTGTAAAGTTGAATTTGAATTCATAGTGCTTCTGCCTCAGCTTCCCAGAGCTCTGGGATTGCAGGAGAGTAATTGCTCATATTTTTTTTTCTGAGAGAGGGTATAGTTCAGGATGACCTCGAATTCTCTATATAGCCCAGGATGTCTGAAAACGCATGGCTGTCTTCCTGCCTCAGTTTCCCAAGTGCTGGAATTATAGGAGTGTGCCACCATGCCTGGCTTCAAAGTCTTCATGATTGAAGGAGAACCTTAGTAATGTTTTTAAGTGAAATATTTTTTGGCAAATGTACATATTTAAGCTGTTGTCAAATATATTTTTCAGTTGTTCATCTTTCCTTAATTTAAAAATGTTTGCTATATCTCTAGATAGATTTCTTTGTATTATAAATTTTGTATATTTACACCACTTATTATACGTTTGTCTTATAATCTTAAGCAATTTTTCTATTTTTTAATCTTCTTTAATCTTTTGTTCCTCCTATTTAACTTCTTAAGTTACCATTTAATTTTATTCTCTTCTGATTTACTCTTCATTTTCTCTAGCTTTTTAAGTCCAGTTTTCGATTTTTAGCCTTTTTTGCTTTGCTACTTTAAATGTTAAACCTGTACATTTCCTTGTGGCACTCCTAGTTTTGGATACCTAGTATTTTTATTATCACTCAAATATAGTAATTTAAAATTTTCTTTGTGATTTAAGAATAATTAATTTTTAAATTATCAAAATGCATGTATTTCTCATGTAAAATATATTGTTTTGAAATATGGTACACATTGAAAAATTGGTGAACTGAGCCAATATATTACTTTATATACATATTGTTATAGTACTGAGATCTTTGTAACTCTTTAATGTGTGAGTTATTTAAATCTTTTAAAATTACTAATGCCAGTGATCGTGCATGCCTATAATCCCAGTAGTTGGGAGGCTGAGGCAGAAAGATCACTGCGAGTTTAAGGCCAAGCTAGGCTACATAATGAGTTCAAGCCAGTCTGAATTGCATAGTAAGCCCTTGTTTTTTGAAAAATTACTAATCATTCTGGGTTTTTAAATATTTATTTTGTTATTCTCAACTTAGAAAAGACCTTGGTTTGAATAATTTTACTGACATTTGCTTTATAGTGTATTATATAGCTTATATTAGCTCATGTTCCATGTGTAGAACTATTGGCTGATAGTTAAGTGAAATATTCTATGGGCATGCATAAAATCAAATCTAATCCAAAAAAAGGACAAGAATTTATTAAGTTTATTGTCCTAGAAACTGGTGTATATATAAATATATATTATATATATATTCATTTTATGTATTTGGTACAAGGTCTTACTATGCAGCTTGGACTCATAGTGATCTTCCTGTTTTCAGCCTGCCCACCTCTGGTATTACAGGCTAGTGTCACCATGCCCAGACTAGGTCATAGGCTCAGTGTTCCCCAGGGGCAGGACCAGCACAGCATGCAGGACTTGGGATCGAACACCGGTCCTTGCTCTTACCAAAGGAGGTGCATAGTCTGTTGAGCTATCTCGCTTGCCCTTATATTATTATACTTAGTTCTCACCAGGATTCTTTGAGGGACCTGTTATTAGTCCCACTTTACAAATGAGGAATATGAAAGTTTAATATAAGCCTGGCTCTAATATTTGCAAAGTGAAGAAAAATTAGAAAGTCTTCCATATCTTGTAGCTAAGCATTTAAATATTTTAATTCAAATATTAAAAGTGTTAAGTAGAATTATCACATCTTCAACATTGACAGAGATACTGTCATAATAATCTGGACCACCAGAAATCTCCATGCTTCAGAGTCTCATACTGAAATGTGAAGGCTGAGTCAGTGACCTTCATGCTGATGGAACAAAAAACCAAACACCTGTAACTTACAGATGTTTATTTAGTTCATGATTTCAGAGGCCCCAATCCAGGGTAGTCCAGCTCAAAGGCATGAATATTGCAGTGGAATGGCTTAAGGAACAATGATGATTAGTTCAGAGTACCATGGAAGAGTACCAGGAAAGGGCTAGGGGCCAGGTAAGATCACACGGCTACATCTGACCTTGCCATACATACTGAGATTTGCATTTCACTAATCCCTAGGCCACTCCTGAGTCAATCAAGCTGCCAAGGTTAAGCATCCCACTTCAGATTCTTCAGCATAGGTAAGCTGCTCACATGGCCTGCAGTCCATCTGCCTTCTTTTCACTAAAGGGCCCTTCACATTTATGTGTTAGTACCCAAATGTAAAAGTCCAAGTTGAAATCAGATCCTGAGATGGAACACCTAGGCCAGGGAAGACCTGGAGGAAGAGCCAAGATCCTCAGTATAATTTTTTTTACCAGTATCACTTCTTAGGTGTTTACTATATTCCAGTTACTGTTATAACTTCCTTATATAATTAGCCCCTTTGATCCACATGGCTACTGCCCGAGGGGTATTCAGTCATTGCCACTATGTTAGTGATGAGTTTTCTTAGGTAAATAGTCCCAGCTATATAGCCTAATGATGCCACAGTGTTTTTAATTTTCTCTTAAGCTTCAGAGTGATGAGGACATTTAAAGTCATAGAAATGTTAAGAATTAGAGCTGTAAAGAATCTCAGATATAATCTAGTTCACACCATCTCTTTAAAGCACAACAGATAAAGGCCTCAAGTTGCTCACCAATATTTTTACATGTGAATTTCATACAATCTGCTTGAAGTGCAAAGCCTGATATCTATAAAGTTGGGCTCTTAAAATTATTGCAAAACATAGAAATAAGCTGTAGTTTCTAATCACTAGACCTTAAGATTTTTAAGGTGTAGAATTTTAAAAAAAACAAACACAATTTAGTGGCTTCCTCCACTGCTGCCTTTCTCCAACCAGTGGATCTTCCTTCTCTTGTCTACCTCAGGCCCACAGTCTTTTAGAAATCAAGTGTCATACCTTCAATTAAGTTGTAGAGTTCTTTTGTATTTTAAGGAAGGGTCTACAGGGTGTTCAGGGTCTCACTACTAGATTGGACTTGTAATGATCCACCTGTTTACAGCCTCCCAAAAGCTGGGATTATAGGCATGTATCACCACGCCCAATCTCAATTGACATCTAAGCTGATCCCGGGAGTGGGGCTGGCATGGCAGTCCCAGGGATTGAACCCCTGACCCATGTGCCTTCTAGTTGCAGAGTTCTGATGGAGAGATATTTGAAGTTGATGTTGAAATTGACAAACAGTCTGTGACAATCAAGACCATGTTGGAAGATTTGGGAATGGATGATGAAGGAGATGATGATCCAGTTCCTCTATGGAATGTTACTGCAGCAATATTAAAAAGGTCACTCAGTGGTGCGCCCACCACAAGATGACGTTCCTGAGGGTGATGAGAACAAAGAGAAGCGAGCAGATGACATCCCTGTTTGGGACCAAGAATTCCTGAAAGTTGACCAAGGAGCCCTTTTTGAACTTCCTGGCAGCAAACTACCTAGACATCAAAGGTCTGCTTGATGTTACATGCAGGACTGTTGCCAGTATGATCAAGGGGGAAACTCCTGAGGAGACCTGCAAGACTTTTAATATTGAAAATGACTTTACTGAAGAGGAGGAAGCCCAGGTACGCAAGGAGAACCAGTGGTGTGAGGAGACGTGAAATGCTGTGCCTGGCATTGTAACACTATGAGGATTGTTCCAAATACAAAGCACTGCTCTGCTTATAATTGTTAATGTTAGACAAACAATAGACAAATGCAGCCACAAAACAATTGCATTAGAACAATATTGTCTTCATTGCATGTGTAGTGTGAGTTATAGATTCCAAACCAAAGGCTGAATTCTCTCTGGTCTGAGCAAAAGTTGCTGGTTTTCTTTACTCTGAATAAAACTGAACTGCGGGTTCTCTGTAGAAAGTTGACATTTTGAGCTTTCCTTCTTTTTGTAAAGTGATTTCTGCCTAGGTTTTTGTTCAGTTAACTTTAGTGAGCTTTTCAAAGTTGCCATGGTAAATAAAACAACTTACAAAGTTTTCTTCAGTAGAGTTAATAAAATAACACCCTTACTCAGAAGTTGGAAACAGGAAAAAGGCTGCTTGAAGTAACTGTTCCAAGTGGGGTTGTTTACAATGTCTTCCAGCCTCCTAGAGTCAGGCAGTGTCCCTGGTACAGATTGGCCTGTATGTAGCAGGACCCCCTTGGTTGGACCTGAGGACTTCTTTGATTTGTTTTTAAATTTTTAATCTCAGCTTTGAATATGTTGCCTAGAGACTCAGTAACTACTGAGATTGTGGTTTGAAGGAGAAGTGTAACTAGACAGTTTGTTAGCTTTTCAATTAAAGACAACACTCAATTCATGGAACAAACACAATTTAAAGTTTGTTATTATCTACTGTTGTGTTGTCATTTTCACATACACCCTCTACAAGATCTGTGTTATACAGGAGGAAGAAGAATAAACTTGGATGTCACAGAGCATGGTTTGACCTTGCCTAGTTCCCTTATTTTCTCAATTATTGCATAGTAAAATACAGCCATTGTCATGCAATTTTTAAAACTTTGATGAATGTTCCTCACAGTAGAAAAATTTGGAAACTATTGTAGTTGATATACATATACTTTATAAGGGGATACTATCTTCTCTAGAGCCTGCATGAATGTTCCAGAAGAAATCAGCACACTGGACAAACCAAAACCATCATCAAACCTGCATTCTGCCTGTTGCATTCAACCACATGGTCAAAGGTGAGCCTGATAGACAGGTATCTCCAAGGAACTAATAGAGGCCTAGCCAAATGGCATCAGGTTCTCCATGAGAATTGTATTTATGAAGTCAACTCAGATTGCTTTCCCTTAAGGAAACCACATTTTTATCAGCATTTTACATCAGGGCTTTTTCCTATTTCTTGTCTCTTTTCCTTTCTTTGTGGATTTATAGCTCAACTGACCCTATCCTTCACTTGATCCTATATTAAGAATAAGCGAGGTAAGTTCATGCAGAGGAAAAATAACAAAGGAGGGACTTTCCTACAAGATCTTTGAAAAAGCAACATTTGCATAAGCCATATATAACCAGAAACTTTGTTTTATGTTTTTCCTTTCCAAATGCTTTGTTGCACACCTTCACAGTCTCTTACCCCAGCCCCAACTAGTCAGAAACAAAGGCTTCAGAGAACAAAGGTTCCAGAGTGGAACCTTCCTGGCCCAGACTCATTGTCATGCCTGGATGACTACATTTACTTCCTGCTTTCTCCTGCTTCCATTTCTTTCCACTTCTAAGTCCTTGGTCATGTCAAGCTTCCCAGAATGCTGTTGAGACTCTGGCCTTATCTTGTTCAAGCATCTCTAGGAACTATAGGATAAACTTCACAAACTTTAGTCTGGAGTTTAAAGCTATTCTGTCACTTTTATCCTTGGCTCTCTATTAGACCAATGTGATCTGTCTGATATTTCTGACTTCAAAGACTTTTCCCAGATAGTTGATTCCTTTCCATGGCTTTCACTTAACTCAAGTTAAAGACTTCCTGCTCACAGCTCTCATACGGTTCATTCCTCCCAATAAGTCCCAGCCTAGCTTCTCTGTACAGACCTTCTTATCACGCTATCTAAAGCTAAAGGCCTTCTGTAAGCCAGGATGAAAAGTCATGTCAAAATTGCAACTATAAAAATAATTTTAAACACAATATAGAAAGATCTACAAGGTGCTAAAAGAGTCAGGAAAAGACATTCTTTAAACAATCACATTTGCTACCCAGATCAATTTTTCTGTTCAAATCCTTACAAAAACCCCAATCTGTCATCCTGATTGTGTGATTTCTATCTTGGAAATCCATCCACTATCCCTCTTGACAGTGTACCCTGATATAAATAAACTCTTGTCTTTCTGCATTCCTTGCCTATTACTAAACTCCTCTTACTACCTATGTCAGTGGTCCTCCGTATACTGTCTTGCACAACACACTCTCAGTGCAGATACTGTCTAGCTGTATGGATTTTAGAACAATTATTTAATATCTTGGAATCTCAGGTTCTAAAGTATCAGTCAAGAGTTAAATTCTGTGAGAAATGCAACAGGCTTAATCCTAACCCCTAAAATTTACATAAAATGGATAAAAATATGGATAAATGCAGAAGTCCTGAGGCCTCTGAAAATTCCCCAAAAGCTTAATCCTCATGTTTGTCCTTGTACTGATTTTCTTATAATTTTTTCTGCCAAATATTTTGTTCCAATTTGCTATAGGACATGCATAGACATTTCAGAAGGTCCACGAAGTGCTGGGAAATCGCATTACCAACATCTATATTAGTCTTCCACATCTTGCCTCAGCTTCTCATATATATAGTTCTCCTCTCTCTACTTCTTTTTAATTTTTAATTTTATGAAAAAATAAATCTTCATAAGCAAACAATAGAATAACATCTCATTACATTGTAAATTATTATTTAAACTACTTACTCACTACAAGTCCCTCTACTTTTATACTTTTCTTGCTTCTCCTTTTCAAGCCCTCTCAGAAGCAATCTGACAGCACCAAACTTTCTTACACAGAGCACTTTCATTACATGTTACTGCTGTTTGAGTTTTGACCGACTATAGGGCCTTCCTTACCTTCTATCCTGAGGCTTATCAAGAAAAGTTGGTTTTCTTTCAAAAAATGACTTGGATGCCAACCAAGAGAAATGGATGACAACTAAGATAAGCTTGAGGTAACATTCTGTTTTAGAAAATTTCCCCACTATTTTCATCATCATGACTTCTACTACCATTAAAACAATTAGCACTGGACATACTACTGCCAGATCTCTTATGTGGACCAAGCTTCATACTGTTACAGAGCAAAAGGCAATTCCAGATTTTTCAAGTGACACAGAGAAATCTATAGGCATCTCATGAGATTTTGAGAGCTAACTAAGTCAGATAGAACCAATCAGGCCAAATGTATGTAAAGATCTCATTCTTTATCTGAATAGTTTCTTTGTTCCATCTCAAAGATTGGAGGAGTTTTGGTGAGGGCAGATTTTCACCCTGTCTGTTCATGGATCATTAAAACAGAAGAAAGAACCAAATTGCCAAGTCAAGGAAAAAAATTTAGAGCTTTTGAGAAAAGGGGAAGTGAAGAGACAATTAGCTTGCAGAGAACAGGAAAGTTGGGTGAGAACACAGCTATCTATAGGATTATTTTGTTATTTTTTCAGAGTGGTTATCTATGAAGCCTCTTTGTTACTCCACCTATTCTCAGTAGGTCATCCTAGATCTGGGTTGCTTTAGACCTATGTTGAAAAATAGAGCCAGATCTCAGCAATGCTAATAGCTACACAGGAGGTATGTGACAATTGGGTAGCAGATTTCTCATATCAGAGTTAGCAAGGCAATTAGGTTTTAATTTAGTGAAACATTTCTGCAGGAAACAGCCATAGTGTATCCCAGTTAAACTGATCTATGGTGAACATTTCCAGAGGAATGGACAATTCTGTGTTCCTTTGCTGTGTAGAGATGTGTACCATAGCATTGCTCCACTCTGAGTGGCAGAGATTGCAAAGTCAGCATCAGTAATGAATTTAAGGAACCAGGTTTAGGAAGGAAGACACTTTATCTGAAAAAAGGGAAAGTTAGAAGATAAAAGCTATCTTGTGCCAGAGCAAGGAGCATCATAAAGACAAATACTCATGGGTCTTTGTCGTCAGCTTCCTTTTATTATATTTTGGGGAACTCCCCCCACCCTCTGGTTGACACCTGGAACTTGTCACAACCTGATTGACTCTCTGGACTGTCTTAGATGAATCCTAGGCCCAAGACCCTTAACCTGGGCACCGCCATCTATGTACACATTCCTTTGCTATACTTCATTTGTTTGCACCCTGCCCCTTCTCATTGTCTGGGCCTTATATGTGGGATTTGTAGGTGTATGAGTCTTACAGATAAGACAACTTAAAATAAAGATTAAGGAAATGTATGTTATCTACTATAGTAGTGTACTGTTTTCATAAAAATTGCTTTCATAAAAATGAATGCTCTGGGTACCAGGTGAATGATTTCATTTACTGTAGAGAACAATTGTTTGAGCAAGATAATGGCATACCCATTTTATAATTCTACAATTCACAGAGGTAATGACTCTGTGAAGATAGAAACAGAATCCACACGATGTCTCATTCTGCACCCCATGCCTTTCCCCCTCAGAACAGTGCAGGTAGGTAAGAGATCTGGGAGAAGGGAAGGGGTTGGCTTTCGCATGAGTCAAGGGATCTGTTTTAACTTTTCTTTATAACATCAAAGCAATGTTACTTGCAGCTAGCCACACACTGATGTCTCTAAATTAACAATATAATGCTCCTAAAAAGGAATTGACTTCAGAAACTCTGGATGAGTCTAATGAGAAGAGACAGTAGGACTCAAACTTAAAACCTAGTACAGGGTACTATTCTGTTTTCTTTTTTATTTAATGCTTGTGGGTGCTACACATGGAAGTTGAGGTTTAGGGTAGCTGGAGAGGATAAGAAGGCCAAGGTAGCTATAAAGGCTAACCTTTATTTACACAGAAGGGTAGTGTGGCACAGATAGGACTTTTCTAACTTGAACAAGACACCATTAATAAACATCCACTTCATGAAACTTCTGTGAGAGTGTACCCACAAAGTAGACAAAAGACTGAGGAGGTAAAGAAAGTTTGATTTGCAAGAAAAGTGTAGCTGTAGCTACATATGTTTCAAATTTTCACTGTATTTAGGAATATTATTATGTACCATATTGAACTGAAATGGGGAAGAAGAGAAAGGCAAGTGCAAAATCAGACATATTTATATTTCATAGTGATCTTCTCCTTCATTCACAAGGTCTCGTTTCTCTACAGAAAATATAACAAAATATTGAGCTATGTAAACAACTGTGGGCCAGGGATGGAGTGATAAGGGGCAAAATGGGAGGGGGGGAGGCAACTGATTTCTTAGCCATTCTTCCAGACCCACTGAAAGACACACACTTTCTCTGTGATGTAGGAGACACCACTATGCAAAATGCTTTGTGGAAGGATTTGAGGTCATTTTCCAGTGATTCTTTAGGATCTCCAGAATTTTCTTTTACAGAGTGTGGCTCAGTATGGATCATCCTTGCTGAAAGAAAAGCAAGCAATTATCAGATAAACTGTGGCGGTTCAACAATGAGCAAAATTAAAGTGTTAGTTAACAAGAGAACCATTCACTAATGGTGAGAAGAGGTGCAAGGAAATGCTCTGAGCTGGAAGCTCTGAACACAAGTATAGGACATTTTCAGGTGGACAGAAGTAGCATTAAAATGCCAGTGGATTGAATGAGTCTTCAGGGTTGGGGTTCTGCATCTCTAAGTAGCTACCAGTGATGCTCACACTGCTGGTCACGGATGCCATTTGGACAGATGCCTGCATGGCAGCCTGTGCCTCTAGGTGTGAGGAGGCTGAGTGTGAAGAGCGGAGACTCAGGAATGTGAAAGGTGACGTCTTCAAATGGAATGTCAAATCAGAGAAAACCAAAGCTCATGAAAGGAACAGAATTAGGGCTAAATGTCTGACTCTGATAGGATGCAATTTAAGGGGATGGTGTCAAATTTAGTTTCATGAAATAAATGACAGTTTTGTATGTGGGAAACTATATCATTCTTGGAAAGGAGGGGGAAAAGCAAATTTGGTGCACCTCCCCCTTAACACCTTTTAAAGTCTGAGACTCTGGTCTCACAATGAGTTGTCAGGGCAAACCACAGCTGTGCAGCTGCAAATGTGCTTGCCAAAATAGAGATGAAAATGTTTCTGAAAACAGACTCTAACAACAGATACCCTCCTCTGAGGTTGGCATCGTATCTTCCTGTGTATCTTGGGTGTAGCTTTTACCCAAGTAGAATTTAGACACTGGAAACCAAATGTGATAAACAGAACCAGTTTGCAGAAGAGTAAAAGAAAACCACCAAGAACCAAAACCACATTTGCGCCAGGAGTCGTTCATTCACTCACCAAAGGCTAGTAGGAATGAGTAAAAGGATGGTGAGAGGTAGCTGCATGGCTTAAAAATAAAGCAGTACTTAGTAATTTAAGGTTCATTTTTATCTGGGGCCTTTTCTAGAAACATACTCTATTTCTTGTGCTCCACCCTTCAATGCCAAGAAACAATGATTTATTGTACAAAAAAGTAAAAATCACATTACCAGGCTATCTGGATCCAGATGCTTACAAATCTGTTTCATCATTTATTCAACAATGTCACTCAAGCTGTCACAACTCTCTGTGCCCCATGTAATGCGGATATTAATAGTTTCTACTCTCACGGGCTTGTGGGAAACATTTAATGATTTAATTGAAATTAATATATGGCAAGAATTTACTACTAACTCTCAGTAGCTCAAGGCATGCAGGAAAGTTGTTTAATTAATTCTATGAGTAAGAGAATATGAGCATGATGTCTACTGAGGTTCTTTCCAAGCTTAAAATTGTATGAAATAATAAGGAAAGGTCACTGGCGTCAATAAAAAAGTTGTCCTAGGGTAGCTGAGCAACTGCTAGGTTCTTCCAGAGCATCTGATGTAATGACAGGGACACATGTGGATGGGGCCAACCTTCCTTTCCAAATTCTATTCCACAGAAACACAATAAGCCATGTGCTCCAGGCCCCTTTCACGGGTTCCCCAATGTGAGCTGAGGGCTATGCCAATGTGTGGTTTACTTCAATCCCTCCTCTCCATTGCCTTCTTTCTGATTCTCTTCATCATCAGCCTCAACACCAAAGCAACCCACTCCTTCATAAGATTGTGCCATGGTCACTAAGCCCAGTGATTTTTTTTCACCAATGCAAAATCCACCAGCCATTAGCATACTCTGCCTTTTATTTTCTTTGTTCTGTATTTCTGCCTTAACTTCACAACAAGATAGTAATCTCCCTGAAGCTAGGGACAAGCTCTTCTTGGTATTCCAATCAAGCATGGTATTGTTCTAACACAAAACTGTTCAGGAAACAAAGATTAATTCATTCATTATAAAAATAAGTGAATTAATTTGACAATTTGCTTAACATGGTAATTAATTTAATGCTAATCTCCTTCCATCCAATATCTCTTCTTGTCTCCCCAAGACATCTTAAAAATATTGGGTCAATCCATTTCTATCTAGTAGCAGTTAAAATAGGTGATTCCTGTGGCCAGAAAACAGATCTGGGTAGATTGTGCCAGGAAAGACTTTCACTCAGTGAGTAGGAACATAAAAGAAATATTTGCATTTTGTGGGTTTCCTGTCACAAAAATAGAGAGGCCAATTCCAAAAAGGGACCCTTTTCCTACTAGGACCCTGTCTACACATTTAAAGAAAAAGCAATAGGATAAAAAGCACTTCCACTGGCGCTAGGCCTCAATCCAGTACCCCCATTTCTCTTAAAAAGATGACTTCATGTTCTGCTTCTGCTTTCACTTCTAGAATAATTCCTTAACCTTTTGGCATCTGACTTCCACCTGCACTGAACATGGTCTCCATATGGACATCCCAGTTACTCCTATTGGAAACATGTGAGCTTTCCTGACCCCTGTTTGAGACCATTTCCATTTCTTCTTTCCCTGGCATCTCTGTTTCTTAGCTCTTTTCTCTCTTTTTTCTACTTCTCTGACCACCTCTTTTACTTTCCTTTTCCTTGGCTGACTTGGATATTGATGTTAATCTGGTTTTCATCTTCTCCCATGTCCTTTTCTATTTCAAATGCATACTCACTCTTGGGATGGCTGTGACCTTCTGAGAAAGGACAACCCCAAGTTTCCTACATTGGACCTGTGCTGTAGATAGATCCAGAAGACTGCAGACAGACAGACCACAGATATTTGAAGCTCAACATATATAAACTTGAACTCAAGGTCTTTACCTGAAAAATGTGTCATTCTTTTAAGTTCCCTTTTAGGCAATAAATAGTATTGCCAGCCATAGTTCCTAAGTCAGAAACATAGTTCTCTCTCTCTCTCTCTCTCTCTCTCTCTCTCTCTCTCTCTCTCTCTCTCTCTCTCTCTCTCTCTCTCTTCTTCTTCTTCTTCTTCTCTGTCTCTCCTCTCCCTGTCCTCCCTCTCTCCTTTTCTTTATTCCCTTCTCAATTAAAAGCCATATTCCATTGATTTTACCTTGTCTTATCTCATGAACCCAACCTCATTGCAATTTTTTTCAGACAGCTTTAGCCTAATAACTTCAATTTATTACTTCTTTTTACCTCCAGACTGACCCACCTCCAATGGCTGTGCAATGACCCTGATAAGAGGCAGATGTGACCCACACTGATACTTTTAGGATTACCCCCAAGAACTCAACATAAGGTCCATATTCCTTAGGATGGCTAGTTGATGACTTCAGGATCTGACTTTTGGTGCCTGTTCCCCACCCTGAGCTCCAGCTCCTTAAACTAAGGTTTACTAAATGACCATTTGTGATTGGTCGGGTAGTTGTCTAAATAAGTGGTCAACTTCTTCAGAAAACCCCTTGGTTCCTTTTCAGCACTTTAAGAAAACTTTATTGTATCACAAAAGTGCATCATCACAATTCTTTTTATTTATACTCTCCTTAATAAAAATTTAAATCAAGTCCCTAAACTCATAAAACTGAAACATTTTTCCATCTTAATTTCTGCCAGATACTTCACTTCTCCAGGTTAAGAATATGAATTTTGAGATGAAACTAAAAAGTCTCTTTGGGAGGTTGTGGGTAGAATTCATGAGCCCAACTTTTCCATGTTTCTGAAAGTCAGTGCTTAGGGTTAGGGTTAAGATTAGAGTTAGGGTAAGTCTAGGGTACGCTGGTTTCTCAAGAAATGCTTCTTAATTATTATATGTAAGTCCTTCATATCTGTGAAGCCTGTATTCCTCAAAAGAAAAAGGGAGAATGAAAGAAAAAAAGAATAAATTAAGAACAACTCCCTTTATATAAACTGTCCCTTCCTAATATGTATGCATTTATTCATTCATTCGACTCTACTTATAACAAAAACAGAGCTTTGCAGGGAAGTTACTGATTTATCACTTTATCTGAAAACGTTATTTACACAGATTCTCATGTTTGCAACTGCTAAAGGGTTAATATGCCTCACTACCACAGGACACACACTAAGGAAAAGTAAAAAAGGATCAACAGGTATGTAGACTCTTCACTCACAAAACTTACCTTTTCTGAGATCTCTTTCCTAAAAATAGAAAACAGGGAAAATAGAATCAATAAAAAATACTCAATACCAATTTTTTTAAAGTAAGGGACCCCTCGTCCTCAAAACTGTCTTTTGGAGTAGACTGCAGATTTGGTGGATAGACCTTCATCTGTACCTAAGGGGTCTGCGGTACTGACTGAAGTTTCTAACTCAAACAATGGTAGTTACTCCAACACGGCAGCCATGTTAATGCCTATGCCTCTCTGGTTGCATGCCATTCTTAGGCTCATCGTGAAGACAGATGTCTCGGATGAACTTCATGGTCCTTAGCCCCAGGATGCTCATTCTCATGTTTATCCCACATCTCATTCTAACTTCAAACTCTTCCCAGAAGGATTCAGCTGCTAATAGTGTAAGAAAATGTCATAACATTTCTCAGTATCTTCTCTACATGAAGTCACAAGAAAATTCACTCTGATCTCATTATTGGGAATTGCACATGTAATCTGCATTTTCTTCTCACAAATACAATGGCTAGCATGGCTGACTATACTTAATTTTGGATTGGATTCAGGGAAACACAGAGTCCAGGCCTGACAGCCACTCTTATCATACATAGAGGACTTCTTGTTGCAGGCCATTTCCTAACCTACCTAAATTTTGGTTCAAACATATTTTTTGTGTCCCAAGTTTTTACTTTTTAATTTTTCTTGCTTTTTATGTACTTTGAATTTGCTATGTTGAATGTCTTCTATAAACTGTCTTACATTCTTTTTGAAAAAAAGTAAAATATTAAAAAATAAATATATTAATGAATGTAAGATGGAGATATAGAGGAAATCAAAACACAGGAAAAGAAGGGGGGAGAGACAGGGAGAGTGATGGAGGGAGAGAGATACACAGACAGAGAAACAGACTCTGTGATAAGCCTCTCTCTCATGTGGGTGGCAGTATATTTCAGTGTCTGTGGCTTGGCCCTCTAGAATCATCCAACAGAGGTGAAGACCCCATTTTCCCACCTGCAGTGCTGTGTGTCTTTGGACAATTACATTTCCTCCAAGAACCATGATTCTTCATCTGTAAAAGGCGCATAATAAACCAGGCACAGTGATGCTGTAACCCCGGCTACTCAGGAGGTTGAGAGAGGGTGATCACAAGTTTAAGGACAGCATAAACAACTAGGAAAGGCATTGTCTCTATAAAATGGCTGGGGATGTGGCTTAGTGGTAGAAGACTTGCTTTGCACAAGCAGACCCCTGGGATCACTCCTCAGTATAATCCTCCCAAAAAAACAAACAAACAAAAGTAACAAAATGACTGTCTTCCTTGTTGATTGATACCACCCTGAACGTGCCCGATCTCATCTGATAAAAGAAAATGTACTCAATAATTTAGGTCAATGTCTAGAACTTAGAGCTCATTTTCTGCTTTAATCCTTACAAGTATTTGAATTATCATTTTGAATTTCCTTTTTTGAAAACAGTCTACTGATGACCAAGCAACACTTAAGGAGAACCAAGTGTGAGTTAACTTTGGTTTCCATTTTTTTTTATCTACATAGCAATATGTATGGCTGTTTCTCTTTGGGGACAAGGAAATTAATAATAAGAGATCAGCAGAACTCTGTTCCTACTGAGAGGGTTTCTTGTTGATGAAAAGGGAACTAAGGGGGCCTGTATTCAGTTTCATGCCCCATTCTTGCCCTGGCTGTTGGGTCAGGTGGAAAAATTTTCCAACCAAGTTTTAGAAAAAGACAAAAACAGCCTTATAAATCTGAAGATAGTGTTTTAGGGGACAAACCTGGGTGGGAATTTGATCTCCTATTCTGGGCCCTGTGGATAGGGAATTATAGATTAAGCCTACATCATTGCCTCAATTTCCTTTTTTTACCAAATAGGGCTGAAGGTGATGACTAAATAAGAATGGTGAGGCTAGGACCAAAGAATTGTGTCTTATATGGACTAAGTACAGGTCAACTTTCTGATACCTATTTCTTTTCCAGAAAGGAGCTCAAGTCTGGTAACCAAGACTACCAGGGAAGGATCCAAATGCTGGGTTCAGAGGATCCATTCTCTATTTAGAACATGGAAGAATGGGGCCAAGATTCACTTCACTTCACTGGTCATTGTATTGTAAAGTTCCACCTGTCCCTTTTCTTCAGTTTTCTAACCCAATAGGCCTATGAAATTCTTTAAATAAAAGAGCATTACATACACAGATTTATTATGTATGAATGTATTCATGTTATACATAATTTATAAATTTTATTTACTATTTTTCACTTTTATTCTTGTCAATGAATTGGCTAAGCTCTGTTATTTATGTTGGGATCCCAGCCATCATTTCTAACATTGTCTTTACAGGAAAAATGCTTTTCAAGATTTAAACAGGGGCGAGAGAGATGGCTCAGTGGAATAAGCACTTCCTTGGCAAGCACAAGGGCCTGAGTTCAGTCCCTGGTTCTGCAAAAATAAATAAGTAAATAAATAAATAAAGATTTAAATAACCAACTTACAGTGAAGATTTTTTGAAGGCCAAGTCATTTACTTAAAAGTTGGAGCAATGGTAGGAGTTTCACATGTGAAGACTAACCAATTGTTACCTGACAGTCACCCTGATGTTCCTACACAGTCAGTGATTTTTGGGCCACCTGTTCTTGGTGGCACACAACTGTAACTGCACTTAGTGCCCGTTATCTGCTTCCTGTTTGCCCCACACTCATTCTCACGGCAGGGGCATGGCAGTTTTCAGGTTATCGGGTTGAGATCTTGTACAGAAATGACTCCAAGGTAAAAAGTTTAAAAACAATCGTATGGTTTGCTCACCCTACTGATACATAAAACAGCCTTTGTAGACATAACTGAGTCAATTCTTTTGATTACATGAACTTCTTATTAAAAGACAAAAAATTTTGAAATATGTCACCTCTCTGTTAAGATAATTGACATCCCTAAAGCCCATAAAGTAGAATAATAGCCACTCTATCCAAGAGATCATATGATTACTTGGTCTATTCTCTACCCACTCAGTTTTGCCATTGTCTCTAAAGGCAAGGACAGTTAGGGCTATGTTCTGAAACCTTAGTGGAAAAACTAAATTATGGTGAGAAAGCATGGTTATTCTTTTGCCTTAATGTAGCATGTAAGCAGTTAGTATGTTATGTGATAGTGGGATCCCATCTCCATGTAATTACTAACAGTAAGAGAAGAGGCATGTCCCTTGTTCAGTGGTCTTATGTTGTACCTATTGAATTTCTTGTGTATAGTGTTCCCTTCATTGTCTTCTTGGGTTGGTTAGCAAATTTTTCTAGCACCTTGTATTTTTAAAGTTGGGTAAAAGATCCCAGTGATTGCACTGGGAAACCATTAGGGATTGGTTAATAATATTCTTGCAATGGCCAGTGCATGTGGGCTGGCTCAGTGATGGAAGACCAAGGCAATTGTTTTGAGCTCATCCATGATCCCTGAACTGGAAACAGAATATCTTAAAAACTGCCAAATGTACAAGAGTTTTATAATGAGTTTGGCCAAATGTGATGGTGGGCCCATAGCTAAAAGATTGATCCTACTTTAAGGGATGGATGCACTAAGTGGGGAGGAAAGAACATGGTGTGTTCTTCTCTACTGTCCATGCAGCAGATAATACTTGCTCCAGGCAGTCCTCTTTCTACCCTTTCCTTCTCCTATCCAGAGGTAAGGGAAACCACTATGGCCTTGGTGACATCATAGAAAACACATGGGGCTTCTCCCAAGAATAATGCAGCTCACACATGGTAGGGGGCAGGCAAGTATTTTACCTGTAAAGAGGCTGGTACTTGAAAGAGGAAACTTGAAAACCTAAGAGCACATTAGACTGACTTTCAAATCAAAGGCATGTGGGGTCTTAGGGGACAGACATTATGCATCTTTCTTTTTTCAAAATTAAGAACAAGAATCATTAGATTGTCTCATTTAGTTGTCAGTCTCCTAGTAGGGTGAAAACAATAGGTATTTTTAAAAAAATGTTTGCCTAGTGAAAAGCAAAAGTCAGTGGGCTTGTTTTTTGAAGGTGAATACTGGCTACTTTACATGTCTCCAGGGACTGAGGTCTATAGATCATGAAGCTTGGCACCTGCCTGGATTGACTCTATTGCACCTAATTTCCTGTGGGTTTCTGTCTTTTTTTCACTTTTAAGTTGGTTTATTTTCATATGAAATTAAATTCACATACTTTTTCTTAGTCGTCTTGCCAGCCAGATGATGAAAGCCAGCCCGGAGAATGCAGTAACCATGACTGCCACTGGGATGAAGAGGGGGTTATAATCGCCTTCCTTGACCATTGAGAAACTTTGGTCTGATTCTGAAAGAGAAATTAACAAGCACACACCATGACACTACTGCATATTTCTTTAGTCCATGATTTGGACTTTTTTCCTTCGTATCCCTTCCAATGTGAGCCCATTTGATGCCCTTTGACAGTTAAGAAAATTCCTAAGAGAAACTGAGGCAGAGACTAAACCAGCCTCTAGCCTAGTGCTTATAGCATTTCAGTCTCCACATTTGTCACCCAGGAAACCTCTGGGGCCATGTCTAAAAATCTTGGTAATAAGTAGTCATTAATGTGTTTGGCTCCATAGTCTGGCTTAATGGCTCAAACTATAAAGCACAAGGAATATCTAGAAAGTCTAATACAACTTCAGGAAAAAGCCAATGATCTGAACTGGGTCAAAAGAAATGAGTGCTGTTTTTACTGTATATTTAAAAAGTAGTAGTACAAAAATAAGCACTTGCTTATATGCAAAGAACCACACTGATCTAACAAATGATACAGTCCTACAGTTTCTCTTTGTCTTTCACAAATTAGCAAAAGGACACATGTGCATACCATTTTGTAAGGATAAACTTGGTCCATTTACCAGCTTTTACTGAAAAAAAGAAAAAAGAAAAAAATTCTGCTTTGCGATGTCTCCACTTGGAGTCTACTTCAGGCACAAGGTCTAAATGGACCCTTATTCTTCATGCTGCTTTGATTGACCATTTAGAGGTGTTTCTATCTCCACACTCAAATATGCAGTGGAGGCCCAAAATAGAGGTGCCTGTTGGCTTAATGAAGATGAGGAAATGGACATTCACCTGACCTCAAAGATAAATGTATGTACTTGGTCAGGCTGGCCTCAGTCCTCCCCTAAAAGCCTCCCCTTTCTGCTCCTCACTTCATATCCCCCTACCCCACAGAGGTCAGCTTCTACAGATGCCACCATTTAAAGACTTTGGTTATTTGTGCAAATGGCTCAGGGGCAGATTGAACTGACATGTTCTCCAAGTCGAGTGCTGTTAGAAGCTCACACTGAATCACTTCAATGAAAAAGAACAAAACACAACACAATACAGTATTTCTGAGCAGGGTCAGATCAGTTTTCAGAATGTCTGAGAGAAGTTGCTCACTTTGACATATTGGACGAGAGTTGGACCACATTCCAAATGGCCCACAAATAGTTTCCTTCTCTCCAATTAGCTCAGCTCCTTCTGAGCAACTGAAGGTACACACAGAGGTGAAGCTGAAGTTGGCCAGGGGATGATTACAGTTCATGGTCCCCAAGTCAGGTGCTGTTAGAGGCTCACACTGAATTGCTTTAATGAAAGGCAAGAAAACACAATTCAGTACAGTTTTCTGAGCAGGGTTAGCTAAGCTTTCAGAGTACCTGAGAAAAGTTACTCACTTTGACATATTGGACTATGACTGGACCACATTCCAAATGGTCCACAAGTAGTTTTCTGCTCTCCAATTAGCTCAGTTCCTTCTGAGCAACTGAAGGTACACACAGAGGTGAAGCTGAAGTTGGCCAGGGGGTGATTACAGTTCATGGTCCCCAAGTCAGGTGCTGTTAGAGGTTCACACTGAATTGCTTCAGTGAAAAAGAACAAAACACAACTCAAAATAGTATTTCTAAACACAGACCTTCTCTTGACCAAGGTATTTTTAGTTTCAACTATCTGATTTAAAGGTGGAACCATCTACATGATTCTAGAAATCCCTAATTGCCTGAAATTCCTTCCAATCATGCTGCTCGACATTACTTTCTTGAGACTGATGGTGCACATGATAGGTCCTGAGTGATGCCTACAGGGTACAGGAGGCCCGCGTGCAGTGGGGCAGCTGCTCCAGGCTCCTGCCCGATGTGGTGGCTCTGCAGCCCTGCCACAAATGCTGTATCCCAGGCCTTCTGCCTCAAGAGTCCCTGGAATAGCCTCAGGGAACATAGAGTTTACAATTTTTCCACCTGATATTGAGTCTACCCAGGAACATTTAAAATTATCTTAATTCTCTCAAGCAACTTCAACTTCTATAAAACTAATCAGGCTGGTTGCTTCCAATATTTCTCTTGACAGTAAAACTATTTAAACTGGTGAATCAGGAGCATTCTAGATTTCCGAAGTGCAGACACCATCTATGTAGAGGTGATTATGGCAGGTAAAAAGTGAGGGATGTTACTATTATTTCAAATTTTTTAAAAAAGGACAAATTGGTTTTGTTTTTCAACAGTTGTTTTTCTCCTAAGAGTTCATGTGCGGGGAAAGTATGAGATGATTTTAAGAATACACCAAATAAAACAAGATAGAACTTTACCTTCTGAGAAGGAAACCAGATTGTGTTAAGTAGGACACCACATAAAATAGGTGTTATTGAGAGGAGAGTAACCAAAATGTAACAGATTCAGCAAGACTGATTACTTGTGCTACAGCACAAAGAAAAGTAAAGAAAACACAATGACTACATTGCACTGTTGCAGATCATGTTATAGATTTTCAGTCAGCAAAAGAGGCACTTGGTTGTAGCTTCATTTGGAGATGTACTTTTTAATTTTAATAAGAATAATCCCTTTGGAAAACAGCACAGAGTAGTCTAAAATACATCATATCCTGCTCAAAAAGAGGTTACAGCTTCTTAGCAAATCCTTCTGTTCTTTTTCTGACTGAAAACCCCGGATCATCATGACAGAACCTATAGTCTGAAGTCACTCACCTTGGCAGGTTGGTTCTAGAGATGACCAGTTTCCAAATGGTCCACAAGTTGTTTCTTCCATCCCAATTAGGTTGGTTCCATTAGAGCAGTTGAAGGCACAATGTGAGCTAAATTTGAATTCTCCCAAAGGGTGAATACAATCCATGGTGCCCAGCTCTGGGATCTCCAAAGGTGCACACTGGGCCTCTTAAGAAAGGAACAGTGTTTGGAGTGGTTACAGGGATCTGATGGTTGGATTTGAGCCCTATCTCTGCCATTTGATAAACACACATCTGTCTTGGGGTTCAAGGAAATGCCACTAGAAGCAATGTTCCCAGTCCTGACTTTTAAAGATGAACAGTTATAGTAGGCCTGTGCACAATGAGAAAAAGGCCAGGAGCAAAATCAATTAGACACAAAGTACATATGGTTGGTGGAGAATTAACTGTAAGTGGTACTATAAGAAAAGAGGAGGCAGGGAAGAATGTGAGCTGTGATTAGTGAGAAAGATAGGAGCTAAGACCAAATACTGTTATATTTTTCAGTGATTTATGAGCACCTAGTATATATTAAGAATTACCCTAGGCCTTAAGGAGCTTAGATTTCATCTTGTAAGGTAATGATAGATGTAAAGAGTAAATGATCACTGTGTGTGTGTGTGTGTGTGTGTGTGTGTGTGTGTGTTTTAAGCTAATCAGCCTGTCTATAGTTTGAAGAACATATGGGAGAAAGCTAATTTAAAATTGTGGGGGGAACTATCTGCTCAGGCCCCCCTCCTGTTCCTCTTTCAGACAGGAGCTTCCTTTCCCTCAATAAATCTATTCTGGTCAAAAATAAAAATAAAAATAAAATTGTGGGGCTCATCTAGTAGAAGAACACTGCAATAATGTAGAAAAAAGATAGCGAAGATAATGGTAATGGAGTTAAAAAGTAGGGGACAAATTAGAGAAATGTTATAAAAATTGGTGGTAGCATGTTGCCTTGAACAACTTTCAGGGAGGTGGGAGCCTCAGGTCATTACCACATGTAAAGGGTAGTTTCACATGCTGAGATAAAAATTACAAAAGGGAAAGATGGCTGGGAACAACTGGCTTTGTCTATCACCTTTGTGACCTACCAAGGGATATTCTAAGAGCGTTTGGCACGAGACAGACTTGTCAGTGCAATGAGTCCACATGTTTGTAAACTAATGTGTGTCAGGAAGTTTGACCAAGGGACCACAGAGAGTCAGAAGAGCAACAGAAAAGACAGAAGCTGAGAATTAATACTAGTTTATGGGCTTGACTAACCAGGAGAAATGATCATAGGTAAAATACAACCAGAAAAGAATGATATGATGGAAAGGCAAAAGAAGCAGGAAGAAGAGGAAGAAGAGAAGGAGGAAGACAATATTTAGAAAGGAGTGAAATTGGGGTATCCATGATATAAGGATTTTTTTCCAAGTTCTTTATGGGAGTAAGAGAATCATGGCTCAAGGGTGAAATGAAATGAGTTAGATTTATGCCTCTTGGTTGACATTTAAATTTATTTGGGTTTTAAATCTTTATTTCTTGTGAACTTGTATTCTTCTTATAATTTTCACGCACTGGATACATTATAGTTCTATAACCCAACCAACATCCATTTAAAGATCTGATGTTTTCCTCAGTCGCGGAAACCCAAGTGTCTCCTTTTTACTAAATTCATTCAGAATTTCCATGCATTAACTCTAAGTCTTTTAAGTTTGATTGGGTCAAAGACTGAACCTTTGGTTCCTCTCTGTTTCCACCATCATGGCTCTGAATGATTTCAGAAGATTCCAATGACCCTCTCTATTTTTTCTTTGCTTTTCAATCTACCCTATCTGGTGCTTCTAGAATAACTGCCTTATCTGCCAATATTAAATGCAGAGTGGCCCGACACTACCAAGTAAGTGCCAGCTTCCTGCACTCAGCAGTCTCAGACCCCACAAGTATAACCCAAGTGTCTCCTTTTTACTAAATTCATTCAGAATTTCCATGCATTAACTCTAAGTCTTTTAAGTGATGAATCTAGAATAGATTTCCCTATTTAATATTCCTTAAATACCCAGACCAAATAAATGTGTAGAATTCTATATATATTTTTGTACATATCATTTAATGTACTGTGTATCATTATATGAAATGATTTTCTGTAAAAAAGTAAGCTTTAATTTCTAGATCAATTTAGCCTTCTAATAATAAACAGTATAGTTTCATATTTTAGAGTTCTTATTATTGCATGATACTCATCAGATTTGGAACTCTTTGATAGTGGGTGTCTATCATATCTGATTTCTTATTGTGACCATCTTGTCCTTTGTGATACTCAAAGCAAAACCAAACACACCCTTCCCAAAAGACTTGTTGAGAAGTGACTTTCGAAATTCACCAGAGTCTCATGCTGACTTGTGAAATATCTACAGCAAGATAACCATTATGAAAGCACAACTATGATCAAAACTTCCCATTTTTCAGAACGGTTAGTATCATTTTGTCCCAAGCAACTTCTAACATAAATAATGGTGATTCCTGTGCCTTTGTATGGAGAGGAACAAAGAAAGGAAAGAAACTTACGAAACTGGCACTGGGGCCCATGGAATCCCACATCACAGTTGCAAGTGTAATTATTGATGACTTCCACACATTCTCCACGGCCACTGCATGAGCTGGGCGTGCAAGAAGCTTTAATGAAGTCAGAAGAAGATATCTTAACGTGACTCATAGTTATTTCCTTAGATGTAGTGAACTTTTGTTGGAGACTATTTTAATAAACAGGAAGAATTTTTATACATTCACTATAATTAATGGTATAGTTTATATCATTTACTTTTGCATAAAAATCATGTACTAAATTTTTTAATTTGTGAACCACATTAGACATATGGTCATAGACATTCATCTGCTTTTAGAATAAGTTTCCCAATAATAATATTATAACATTTTGGAGACACACAGGGGCATGTATAGAAACTCTTGAAATTATTTGTCTTTCACATAACAAGCTCATAAGGGCCAGCCAGAAAGCTCAGACGACTAAAGTGCCTGCTTAGGTAGAGCACAGGGGCCGGAGTCCCATCCCCAGCATGCTGTGCTGGCCCCACCTCCTGGGTGTGCCAAGATGGTGAATAAGACTGGGCGTGGTGGTGCACACCTGTAATTCCAGGGCTTGGGAGGCTGAAAACAGGAGAATCACTATGTGTCTGATCTGTGTGGTGAGATATATATATCAAGCTCATTATCACAACCTCAATCATTTCTGCACCCCGCTTAACAATCCCATTCTTTATAGAATGCTAAGATTAAAATATCCAAAAATCTAAGGTAGTGAAATCCAATGTATATAAGACCACATTCACTATATTTCACTGATAAACTATGACTTCAAAAACTATGGTGTTTGAATTTTGCAATAGCTTTTACATAAATAAATTTTCATATGCTGATAATGCAATATTTTGCTGTACAGAATTAATAAAATTCGGCCAGGAAAAAAAAACAAAACATCTAGAACAAGCCCTCTACTCCACAAAGAGGACCCAGGTGATTTGTACCCAGGCTATGCCACTGGTTGTCCAGCTCCTCCTCCCTACCTTCCACACAGTGGGCCAACTGCCTTGATATAATTGAATTCAGGGCTGTAGGATCCAGATTTACACAATGAAATGCTCAGCAGTGACAAGATTTAGCTGATTTAGAGGACTGGAAGGGTTTTAGATGAAACAACCAATGCCGTCCTCCCAAGGCCCCCCAGTGGCATGGTCAAATTTTTCTAACTCAGGTAGCCATAAGCAGGAGGTAGCAGAGGACACAGTGTTGTCTCTCCCACCTGTGTAGCACAGGGCTGCCTTCCGTTTGTGGCAGGAGTCATCATTCCACTTCCCTGTGTCTCTGAGCCTCTTGATGTAGATCTCTACACAGTCCTCCTTGGACTTCTTGTTGTTAGGCTCCCCAGCTCCCCAATTCTCTGCTTCTTTAGTGAGGGGCTTGTTGGTTCCCACCCAAGTCCATGTAGTTCCTATCTTCCGGATCCCTATCCAGTAGTAATTGCGGTTGAATGGAAGAGTCTTCTCCAGGTACTCAATCTCTCCTTTGTTTTGGATGGCAACTAAATCTGTGTAACTTGTTTGACAGAAATTCCTAGCATTTTCCCATGACATGGCAATTTTAGAATAATGGTAAGTCCAACCGTCAGTCCCATGATGTACCAGGAAATCTGAAAGACAGCAGCATAGCAGGTGTGACGTCTCAGCAGTAATCCGGAGGAGCCCACCCCTGGGAGATGAGGAGCACAGAATAAAGAGGACCCCAGCCTTAACTGTGTGCACATCAGCCAAGGAGCTCAGCTCTTCTCACGGGTGGATAGAAACCTTTGCTCATTCAGCCTTTAGTTGGATGTGCTGGCTTTCTGGACTCATTTTCATGAAATAATGTTTTCTGAAAATGTGTTCAAGTGAAATTTAACTAGAATATTTTAGAAGTTCTTTTGTGATACTAGGAATTGAATCCTATGGAATTCTAACCAAATACACTATCACAGAGATATAACCCTAGTTAGAAATTAGAGGCTGCAGCAGAAGCATTGTAAACTTGAGCCCAGCCTGGGCAACTGAGGAATTTAGTAAGACCATGTCTCAAAAAATACAGACATACAATCAAGCAAACAAACAAACAATTAAAATAGGAGTAAAATTAAAAAAGAAAGAAAGCCATATTTTATTTTCTTCATGGCTATTAATTGCTTGAAAATAATAGCATATTACTATAAAATTTATAGCCTACGCTTCAGGAGATAATTTCCTAAAGGCCAATATGCATTGTGATTTTCCTGAAATATGTACCAGTTTCTAAGGCCTGCTTCTGAAATAAGAACAGAAAGGACAGTGACATACTATTACATACTCTCTATCATATCAAAAAGATAATAATGTGTAATAGAAAAAGCTGTTCTGGAAATACCTCAATTCATAGTGTAAGCCCCATATAGCTAACTAGATAGAATAAAAGAATTTATAAAAGCAAATTATGTAGAATTATGAAACTGCTTACATCATGTTGTGTATATGAAGACAGCCAATAGAGAGTGCTTAGCAAGCAGATAGCTGCATCAACTATAAAGGCTTTGAAGAAACACCATAAAACAATCATTACATAATTATACGATAACCCTTTCATGAGAGCTGCCATTCTAAGCATAGTTTCATTGATATGAAGTACTATTTCACAGTATTTTACAGTGAATGTTTTCACAGTCATCCAACTTCGTTGTGTTTTCACTGTGTAAGGCAAGCACCATGAAGAAATGTCTAATCAAAGTTAAATTGAGCTCTTAAGTCTATTCAGGATTCTGGACAAGGAAAAACAGATACAAAGACAAGACAAGCAACCCCAATCAGATGAAATACTCCAGACATAAGCAGAGAACTAGAAAATGTTTAATGAGTAAAGAATACCCTACAATAGCACCAGAAATATGGTTTTGAAAGTGACATTCCACTAGCATGTAAGCTCTCACATGGAATAAACTGCTGTGGCCCCTGCTGTATCCTTAGTACCTGAAACTAAAAATAGGAGGGACTCAGAAAATACTCTCTGAATGAAAATGATGCTAGGTTCTCATTAGACACATGGCTGACACGGGATAGAGAATTTGGAAGAGGTTGTTGAAACTTATGAGAACTGTTTAAATTTTAAAAATGCATCACAATAAAAGACACATTGCACCAATGTCTCCCAAAATCTGTCTGTCTGTCTGTCTCTCTCTCTCTCTCATACACATACACACACACACACACACACACACACGCACACCATTGTTCCTGCCACTTTCTGAAGCAGTTCTGGAAGTCCTCTCTTCTGAGAATCTGTAAGGGTCTGATATAAATGTGAAGCCTGCTACCAAATGCCGACCAGAGGCAGGCTTCTAAAAATATCACAGTGCATCCTCATATCCTCATCCACCTTCTTCACTGGACTGGGCACAGTGCAACTTCTGGCTCTTCCCCAAATCAAAAGCAATCATGAAAGGTAAGTAGTTTGCATAGATTCAGCACATCGAGTCAGCCACAACACTGCAACTAAACGCACTCACAAAAGAAGATTTCCAGATCTGTTTTGGAAAGTGGCAATAATAAGGGAGGGGGTTAGAAATGTGGAAGGTGGCTGGGAAGATATCTCAGCAGCTTAAGTGTCTGCCTGACAAGTAGAAGGTCCTGAGGTTGATCCCTGGTGTCCCCAGCAGATATGGGGGATGCTATGTTGAGGAGATTAATAGCACATGTGTTTTACTACAAACATGTTTTCTACTGTAGACTTCCACCATGTGTTTTCTTTTATCACACTGGGAATGAAGAGCTTGGTAGGTGTGCTTGCACGGTCAGAACTGAAAATCCAAGGAGCTAAGAAGACATTAGCTTAGTCACAAAGTAGGAGCAAAAACTCAAAGCTACTGCTGAAGAGTCTTTAAGACTTAGACACAAAACTTGTAACATCAATGGAAGAAGGATCAAAATAATTAAAAGCCCCTGCCTTAAGGAGCTAGAATCTAGCTATAGAAATTCCACTGATAGACAATAAATTAATACCAAATGGAATGCTAAATAACTGGTACAGATGATAAAGGCCCTATGAGAGATTTTGTATTAACTGTATCTCTCTTAGTTGAAACTTATGAATTATCAGGATTTGGACCTGGACACAAGAGGTATGGTAGGTGAAAATAGGATTGAAGGAAATGCTAGAGTGTAAGAGAAAGAAAAGTAGTATTCATAGAAAGGATATAATTGCAGCTGTCTACCTAATGATTTTTCCATGCAACTGTCTAATCTCAGTGAATATTCAAGAAAAGTGACACATAGCTAAAAAGTCTTAGCAGTATATAAATATCACAACATACCACTACAGAGTACCGCCCAGATCCACAGTTTGAAGATCTTCCACAGGCCACTTGGAGAACTCTGATATTTCCATGGAAATATCTGCAATAAAATGCAAAAGGATATTTAGATTGTAAACCACAAATTCTGCAGAAGTAGAATCCCACCAGAGACAATGTAGAAGGTAGTGTAAGAGGGTGGACATTAACATATCGGAGAGGACAGATTCTAAGATCATTTTTCTGAGAGCCTAAGAGAATGTGTATTTCTACCATTTTTAAAACCATAGACAAGATGGTTTGTCCCTATGCAACCTGGCTCTGCAACTCCAAGAAGAGTTTCTAGCTGAGTATTTGGAAATGACAGAGGCCGGAAGCTCACCATGGCTTTGTTGAGTTTTTCTCCAGTTCCTCTGCAGCCTTCTCAGCTCAGCCTCTGGGAGTCTGGGTCCCTGTAAAGGGGAGCTGTTATGCTTTAGGAAGATTGTCCCAAGTGCCACCCACAAGTGCCACCTGCTTGCTTTCATTTCTCTAGCCCAGGCTCACATGCTCCTCCTCCCCTTCTTCCTCTTCTTCTCTCTCCTGTTTCCCTCACCCTGCTCTAGACCGAGTGAGCTCTGTCACCTCTGATAAGAAAGCAATGCAGTGCTGGGAATACAGCTGTGTGGCACAAGCCCCTGTGAGACAAGTACAAAGTCCTGAGTTTGATTCATGGCAGACACACACACACACACACACACAAACACACACACACACACACACACACACGCACACACACACAAATTGCAGACTAGAAGGTACTTTGGCTAGATTTTTTTCTTCTTTTCTCTTTATTGTTCCTTCTTTACATTCTATGTATTTTTGCATTCCTTTTCTTTCCCCTCATATTATATTTATCATAAATTTTCCTTCTTCTCCTTGTTACTTTTTTTTCTTATCCTTTCTCTCTTCATCCTCGTTGTTGTCCTTATCGATTTCCATATTTGTTCTTCCCCACTCATACATTTCTTTTAAAAAAAATTAGGTTAACCTCTGTCTTAGTAATGGTACTGATTAAGACTTGTGTGTGTATGTGTGTGTGTGTGTGTGTATTCCATATATCTTAGACGTAGTTAACTTTTTCTTGGAGACCATTTTAATAAACAGGAAGAATTGCTTCATGAACTCACATAACACTTTTGCATAAAAGTCATGTGCTAATTTTTTTGTGAACTGTACTAGACATATGGCCATAGGCATTTATCTACTTTTAGAATAAGTTTCCTGATGATAATAATAGTATAACATTTTGGAGGCACATAGGGGAATATATATATTTTTTCTTTTTTTTCAGACAGTCTCGCTATATAGTTCAGGTTGGCTTTGAGCTCACTTTGTAGCCAGGGGTGTTATGAAACTCATAATGATCTTCCTGTTTTAGCCTCCCCAGGGCTAGGATTACAGTTGCGCACTACCATGCCTGGCTTCAAAATTTGAGACCAAGATGGGCACTCCATTGTCATTAAACCATTATAGGTGCCTGAACTCGGTGCCACAATCAAACACAGTCCAGCAGTCCACAATGATAGTGAGTTATCTGAAGTTGTTGACTGTAGCCATTTACAGCTCAACTTATTCTGCATAATTCTGTGAGAAGCAAGATTTGCACTGAGTGGTTGGATAAGATATTATGTCGGCTTCTAGTAATACGGACAACCACTAGGAAAATAACAAAGTATTAATTATTGAAACTGTGCTATAATTCATCTTTAAAAAATAAGATAAGTGTACAGCTACATTCTCTTAATTCATTGATTAGAGACATCTGCTCTAATAGTGTCTGTAAGTAGAATATCATGTATGCACCTTGTACAACAAACTACTACGAAAACAATTTGCAACGTATTAATTATTGAATCTGTCCTGTTAATTTGATTTGAAAGCGTCTCATTGCTATTTGTTCTTCAATAAAAAACAATTTGGGACCAGTTTGGGACATCTGTCAAAGCAGCAGACTGGACTAATTTTAGTTCTCCTTCTTTCCTTGCGCACCCCCTAGTGGAAGTCTAGGAACCTACAACTATCATTATATTTCTGGGGTACAAAATGTGAAACAAATAAAAGAGCATGTTATTTCTCCCTTTTTTTCCCCCTCTTAATTTCTTATATATTTTTATTTTTTTCTTTCTTCTTCCAATTTTGCACACATATATCTGAATATGAATAACTGGTTGGAAGACAACTATGCATTACAACAAATACAGTGAAATTCATATTACTTTGTTAACTGAAATTCTGTATCACTTGTAAATTTTCTTTTTAGTACTATTTTGTACTCTTTTTATTGCATAAATTAACAAGAGCATATTAAATTAGGGCTCATCTGATGAAAGACAACCAAAAAACGCAGTCAATGACATAATCAAATGTGAATTTTCAGAACTGTAAAAATCACAATAAGAGCTGTAGGGCTCAACACATCATTTAATCACCTTTCTGAATCTTTATAATGTGCACCGTGGACAACTCGTGGATTGCCTTGAAACCACTGTGTTAGAACAACGTTTTAAATGAAGCAGATACACAAGTTTAAATATTGTATGTTTCCTCTTACATGAGAAATTGAAGGTATAAACAAAGAGTAAAATATAAGATGAATAATGGGAAACAGGGAGATGCTTTTCTTTTTTTAATTAATTTTATTGAGAAAGAAATAGCAATGAGACAATTTCAAAGCAGGTTAGTAGGACAGTTACAATCATTCATACATTGCATATTGTTGTCTTCATAGTAGTTATTCATAGTACAAGGTGCAGACAATGATATCTTGTCTAAACACTATTAGTACAAATCTTTCTTCTCATTGAACTAAGAGAAAGTAGCTGTATATCTAACCTAACTAATTTGTATGTACAAATATATATATATACATACATATATACATATATACATACATATATACGTATATATACATATGTATTTGTTCACCATAAAATGGTCCTTCATTTATATTCCCCTTTTTTCTTTAGTTTTGTCAGAGATGGGTATTCTATTGTCATTCAAATATTGTCATTCATCCCTGAAATGCCTGTCATTCTGCTTTTCTAAATGCATACTGCTTCTAATGTCATATCAATTATTGCTATATTCTCTGTCAAGTAAATGCTTATTTTAAAAAAGATAATAAAAGAAAACAAAAGACAAGGAAAAAATGTCATAAGACTCTTCTGCTACAATGTTGTATATGGTTATATTTCTAAAGTTCTGTGTAAAAATGTGTAATTGTTTATTTTTTAATTTTCTATTTTTACACACTTGATACGGATTCAAAGTTTATCATGACAATGATTGTTAGAAAATGCCTGTTCCATCTTATGTCTAAGGCATTTGATATTCAGACAGATAGTAATGTTAAACTGAACTGCTTATGTTATAGAGTAATAATATCACTGAGCTTCTCTTCTGTGATTTTTTTTTCTTTTCTTTTCTTTTTTTTTTTTTTGGCGGAACTGGGGATTGAACTCAGACCCTTGTGCTTGCCACGGAAGTACTTATTCCACTGAGCCATCTCTCCAGCCCCAAAGCTTCTCTTCTGGAGGGGCTTTTCAAATAAGGGGAACACAAGATGTAGAAAGTGGGAAAGAGGTAATGAGAAGGGATGTGAAAGATCAACTGAACAAAAAAGGAAGTAGAGATGTTTTGAATGATAAGGGGAACAAGATAAAAGAGGATGGAAAAATTACTTAAGATCTACTATGTACATGTATAACCCCATGCTAAGTGTAATCACATGTGCTAATATTTTTTATTTTTTCACAAAAGAACAAAAGGAAAGAAGAAAGGAAGAAGTAAAGAAAGGGAGAATGAAAGAGAGAAAGAAAAAGGAAAGAAGGAAGGAAGGAAGAAAGGAAGGAAGATAAAGCTGTCTCAGGAACCTACCTAGTCAGAGACACAGTTGGTGTTAGAACTGCAGTTGCTCAGTTTCACTCTGTGCTCCTGATTACTGGTCTGGTCTGGGAGGACCTTGAACATTTGTTGAAGTGATGAAAAGCAGGGAGCCAAAGAGAACTTTCAAAGTTGCCATCTCCTGCCCTCGGAAACCATCTAGACCTGTCTCTGTTCTCTCCTGTAGTTCCTCCTGGACCTTCAGTCATGCTGACTCCTCAAGCTGGTGCTGAATCTTGGCACTTCACCAATGCCACCAACCAATTCTTTCCC
This sequence comes from Ctenomys sociabilis, assembly GCA_004027165.1. NCBI lineage: Eukaryota > Metazoa > Chordata > Mammalia > Rodentia > Ctenomyidae > Ctenomys > Ctenomys sociabilis. Next base: position 22,247 of record PVKA01000140.1, on the reverse strand, counting down.
CCAAGACTGCTTGACCAGGTAGTTCCTGGTTCCCCTGCTCTATCACTTATTAGTCCCTCTCTGTTCCATGTATCCATTCTCTCTCACTTCCCAATTTCCAGCCTGTGAGTTGATCCAGGAATTGCTGCTTTTCTCTTCTTTGTCTACCCTTATCAACTTGGTGACCGTGCCCTGTCTCTTAACATTGAATATCACTAAGGCTTAATGTCTCTGCAAATTTATGTTTTCAGCGAAGACCTGCTGCCTTTCCTTTGTTGCCCAACACATAGGATCTTATTAAAACACAAACTGAGTGTTTCTCTGAGGGTATTTACAGAGACCATTGGCACATGGAAAGCACATGAGAGCAGCAATATCAATGCTGAATGTGAGCAGCAACACCCAATAAATGAAAGACACAGATGAAGCAAATGTTGGAGGAGGAAACTAGTGCAGCCTCCATTTTCTGGACCAGATGTACTTTTCTATCACCAGCATCCATGGACATCAGACACCAACTGCTTCTTCAGTCTTTGAATTTGTACTCACACCAGGGACTCTGCAGGAAGCTTCTAGGCTACAGAATTAGCTCATCCTCTAGAGAATCCCAAGCAGTATTCTATGAGAAATCTGGCCAGCTCTCAAGAAGGAGCATGCTTTAAACAGATCACTTAAGAAACAGCAAGTGTGTGTACACACGCGTCCCAAAACACATATTGTGCATCTGTAGACTTAGTATAAGAATTAACTCTTCTGACTGTGGAGATGAGAAGTCTCATGATTTTCTACCTGCAGATAGTGAAGCACAAAACCAAGTGATAGTGTTTAAGTCATAGCCACAAGGCTCAAGAATGAGAATGCCTGATGTACAGGGGCAAAGAAGAGCGATGCCCCTGCTCAAGCCCAATGAATTCACACTTCCTTCCCTCGCTCAATTTGAGCCCTTCACAAATGTAGTGAAGCCTACCCACTCTGGTGAAGGCAATATTCTTTTTCATTCCATGGATTCAAAAGCTGATTTCTTCTGGAGATCTAATGTGTTATCAGACATCTGGGTATTCCTTGGCCTTGATAAGCTGATTTTTAAAATAAGACATCATGAGATACTGAAGCAGAGCTTTGAAAGATGAAGAAAAATTAGACAGGCCAAGCCTGAGGGGCTCCTGTGGGGAGAGGATCATTGCAGAGGAAGTAAGCCTGATGCCCTACGTGGGCATCACACTCATCAATGTGAATGGAGAGCAGTACTGAGAGGTCTGAGGGAAGGGAAGTTCGAAGATGGCAATGACTAGATACTGTGTGACCTGGGAATCATGCCAGTGGCATGGACCACAGTGCCTCCCAATGATAGATAGAGAATATAGAGACCAAGGAATATGTTGAGATTATAACTACACAGCCCATCAATGAGAAGTGACCACACTTGGTGGGAATGGTTGTTAGAGGAGCTACTGTTTGGGTTTAGTACCTATCATAGAGGGATCAGAGACAAAGATCTTGATTATTACAAAAACATAACTTTTGTCTTAGTTTTGAATAAAAGAGGAGGCCTGTTTTAATTATTTCTTGGGAACATGATGACTTCATGAGACATCATGTAGAATATATGATCAAAAATATGAGTGTTTAAATGTTTTAAAATATTATATTTATAGATGCATTGCCAACAATCATGTTCCAAAAACACTTTAGACACATTCATCCCATCATTCTTGCCATTTTCTGAAGCAATGTTAAAGTCCTTTTTTAGTAAGCATCTTTTATTTGTCTGTTTTGGCTGTCTGCCTTAGTGCCCTGAATTAATTCAAATCATCTGTCTCATGATCACACACTTTGGGGAAGAACCAAATATGAGTGGTGCCAGATGCACTAATAAGAAGGGAGAGGACACATTGGGAGGTTTTCAGAAGCCTTTCCTTTCACAGCACTAGCCAGCAGCACTCACTGTGTTCATGATCACATCTCAGAGAACTGGGAAGAGGACTTCCCAAACTGCTTCACAAAGTACACGAATGATGGGTAAATAAAAGCAAACAAGAGACAAGAAAAAAAATGTCATAGGATTGTCTTGCTACAATGTTGTATATGGTTTGATTTCTAAATTTCTGGGGAAAAATGTGTAATTGTTTTTTCCCACATTCTATAGGGATTTAAAGTTTAGAATATCCATAATGGTTGAAAAATAGAAGTTCTATATTATGTATAAGACATTTGATATTCAGACAGATAGTGATATTAAGCTCAACTGCCTCTGTTACAGAGTAATAATACCATTAAGCCTCTCTTCTAAACACTTAACAACTAAAGGATGAAGACCAAAAATTAGATAAAAAGAGGGGCTACAAAAGATAGCCAATATTTTGGCCCTAGCTCTTCAAAGTCAGTGAGGACTCAGGACATAAGAGAATCTGTGCTATGAAATCCTGTAATTCAGTGGTTTCCCAAGTTTTCTGATCAAGGAGATTGTAGGGCCACAAAGGAAAGTGATTAAAAATGTATAGTGTTTCTAGGGAGAGTCACCCAGAGAGAAAACATTCTCTCAGGCTTTCACAGAGAGCAAATTGGTCAAGCAATGGCCGTGACTCATCCACAAGGCTGACACCGGCAAAGGATCTATAAAGTGCAGTACACAGTTTTGGATAAGTCCCAAGGGGACTTGACTGACCTTGTCAGACAAAAAAGTTACATTTCTTGTTATATAGGTCTTGCTTTATCCTGGTCTTAACCATCCAGCAGAAAAGTGCAGAAATGAGGTATGAAAAGTGGAGCCATATTGATACGCTGAGCTGTGGAAGGCTCAAGTCATTAGGTTCAGACATTGCCAGTCCTGTGGATAACCCACTACTACTGTAGAGTACTGGACTGTATTGGAATATTTTGCTGAATTCATGCACCTACAGTATTTGGATGGCAATAGAATACCCATCTCTGACAAAATTAAAGAAAAAAAGGTGATATAAATGAAGGACATTTTGTATTTGTATATACAAAATAGTTAGGATAGATATATAACTACTTTCTCTTAATTCAATAAGAAAGATTTGTACTAATAGTGTTTGGACAGGATATCATGTCTGCATTTTATGCTACAAATGACTACTACAAAGACAACAATATGCAATGTATTAATTGTAACTGTCCTACCAACCTGCTTTGAATCTAGCTCATTGCAATTTTTCTCAATAAAATTAATATAAATAAATAAATAAGTAAATGTATGTGGGACTTAGCCCAGTGCCTAAAGCAAACAAGTTACATCACTCCTGCGATGAACATCCTGTCTGATTAAAAGTTAGCTATCAGTTGCTAGGCAACCTAGTATCTAATGTTACTAACTTCACGGAAGTGTAAATAAAGGATCATCTTGCTGTGAAACATACATATCTGAGTTAGAATAGATATACAGCTACTTTCTCTTAGTTTATTGAGAATAAAGGTTTGTGCCAATATTGTTTAGACAAGATTGTCTCTATCTTGTCCTCTGAATAACTACTACAAAGACAATAATATTCAATGTATTAATTACTGTAACCATCCTAATTACCTGTTTTGAAATTGTTTAATTGCTATTGTATCTTTATTCCTCATTAAAATGAATTAAAAAAAACACAAGGAAACAGGGTAAGTTAAAAAAGAATGATGGGTAAACAATTTGATGGAAGATGGAATATTTACTGAGAAAAATTTTATAAATTTAGACATTCACTGTGATTTGATTACCATTGGTCTGCATATATGAAGACAAAGAAATATGTTTTATTGGGCTATATTCAGTAGCCTCCAATTTGTGATCCCAGGAACAACAAAGCAAGAAACTGAGTCCTTCTGGCAGAAGCTTGGTCTTGCCACTGAATTCTGATCCACTGAAGTCCCGGTCCCAGCTGTGGAAGCGCCAGGTGTGATAGGCAGGAAAGGCCAAGGATCACAATAGCCCTCAGCCTTGTCTTCAGTATTTAGTTCCCAGGACACACCATGTCCCTGCAGGAATAAGCAATGGTGTTTGGTATCAGAATGTACCACATAGTATTGGCAGCAAAACTGAACTCGCTGATGAAGAATATCTGTGCATACACCCAGAGATATCTAAACACCAACACCGAAAGCTCTTCAGTTAGGTCAGAGAAACTATGTCACTGTGATGGTAAATACGTGTTATCACACACCTGTTAAAATTCTACAGACTCTACAACACAAATGAAAACCCTAGATTACCTGAGAAGTTGACCTCAGGTACCTATCAGACCATCAGTTGTAAGAAATAAACAGTGCTAATGCCAAATCTTATACATAAGGAAAATTGGAAGTGAAGGAGTGAGGAGATATGCTGGAGCTCTGTAATTCCCTTTCCAGTTTCCTGTAAGTCTAAAATTGCACAAAAGCATGTTCTTAATTAGAAAATGTACTCAGTGGAACTAGACCATCATAAATCCTGACAAACCAGAGTAGATATTTGAGAACACAGATTCTAGAATCTGTATGCACCACTGAGTGGCTTTTAGACTTCAGACAACTTACTTAACTTCTCTGCACCACATTTATTTCTTCTATGCAGAAGGAAATAGAGCAAGAATCCTTATCTAATGGAGTTCATAGCATAGAATCCTGCCTGAGCACACTGTGTGCTGTATACTGTTTTTATTATTATGTTTCAGTAACGAAATGATTGAAGAATACCAGATCTCTGTTCTTTCCACTCTTTCTAAAAGAAATCAAATGAAAAGAAGTTTTTAAGAAATTGTGTGAAGTCAATGATTCTTCCTAGAAAGTAGTAAGCTTTATTAATGGGGTGGTTGTTAATGAGAAACAGACTTGCAGAGAAGACAGTCTCTATCATGAGAGGGTCAGTTTTAATATTATCTGTTTGTTTTGAACATAAATACTATCATAAGAGATATGTTGGTTTCTGTATGCTTGAACACTGTACTAGGTGCTGTTAAAAGAGTGTAAACACTAAATAAAGAAGTTTTTTCCAATATGAAGAGAGAAAGCTATGTGCAATATGTAATAGCATGCTTTGCACGAGAAGGAAACTTACCTGTAAGGAACAAATGCTTTCCCTGCAAGAGAAGGAAAATCATTATATTAAACTAAGTGACTTTATTTATTTATTTATTTATTTTAGTATTTTAGGGAAGAATCTTCAGGATGTTCAGGGTCTCACTATTAGATTGGACTTGTAGTGATATACCTGTTTCCAGCTCCCAAGAGCTTGGATTACAGGTGCATGCCACCCTGCCCAGTCTTGATTGTGTCTCAGCATGCCCCAGAGGTGCGGTCGGCATGGCAGGCCTGGGGATCAAACCCCAGGCCCCTGCACCCATTTGCAGGCACTTTAGACTAAGTGGCTTTTAAGGACATCACAAATACAGACACATTCTGTAAGGGTCCAACCTAACAGACATGTTTGCACATTCCTTAAGAGATATTTCCAAAATTTAAAACTGCATTCTAAATAACCTTTCTAGGAAGTACTTTGCCCATTTCCCTGGATGCACTAATTATGGCAGACTCTGCTCAGCTCCAAATGAATTGTAGAATTCAATACAGGTAGTGCCTCTGGGAGTCATGCAGTGTTAGCTCAATTAACAATATTTCTTAAGCCTCCTCGCACTTCAAGTTACACTTTGAACTCTTTTTCCTAAAACTTTTGCTTAATTACACAGTAGGTTATTAGTGTTTATTCAATAACTACATTTTAATTATTATTTAAATTTGAAAAAGGGTATAACTCCTGAATGAGAAAAACTATAGATTTTGAAGATGATTTTTGGAGTGCTTCATGAACCCCTCACCTTTTCTGGGAAAGTAGATCAAAAGCCAGGTGAGAAATGTTCCCAATGCCAGGAGGGTGATTCCTGCAGCGCAAAGCTGAGCGACCAAGGGAATGTCAGTGGCTGCGGGAGCTAAGGGAACAAGAGAAGGAGAGCCACCACGCACAGCTTAAATGCTTTAAATTTTCTAATATGATTTCTTATAGATAAAGGTTTCTGCCTAATACCTACCAATGACCATAAAGTTATTTTAACAAAACATCGTTAAGAAACCAAGCAAGGCTTTCCTCTTCTGATATACAGTCCTTTCCCTAGCTGAGGACTGGATCTTTATGTGAATCCTGAGACATGTGGTGACTGTTGCCTGTCCAACCTCATATGTACATGTAAAGTGAACTTCTGGCCTCCTCTGCACTGCCCACAGGCAAAGCTGCTAATTCGAGCCTCACCTTCACACACTGGAGCAGGCTGTGTCCACTGGCCTTGCGCAGAACACGCAGTCTGGGGTGGCCCCTGCAACACAAAGCCCTCCTCACAGGTGAAGCTGCAGGATGACTTGAAGGCAAACTTTCCAGCAGAAGAGTGGCTGCAGCTCACAGAGCCATTCTGCAGCTGGTGGATGGCATCGCAGGTCACAGCTATAACACAGGTGTCAGTGTGTATCAGGAGTCTGGCTTGCCCGTTTCATGTGTGGGTGGAGAAAGAGAAGGTTTGCAGGGTGTGCAAGTGCAAGGGCCTTACCTTTACAGGTTGGCTTCTCGTTGTCCCAGATCCCAGAGGAGGTGCACTGCACGTTCGCGGTTCCCACTAATTCAAATCCTTCGTTGCACTCAAATGCACAAGTTGTGTTCCACAGAAATCTTTCAGAGCTTTGCAAACATTGGATGATCCCATTGGTGGGTGCAGTCAGTGCATCACATTCCACCACTGTGGAGATCAAAGGACTCGATATTTACAGAAGAATATTGCTTTCACTTACTGATATAGTTAATTACATTTATAGCAATGGGAAAGCTGTTTTCAAAGGACAGGTCCATTTGGGGAGAATATGTAGCGAACTTTGCCAGGGATGAATAGTTAAACTGTAGGGTAGAAAGCACACAGAATCTGTGAACAGTTACACAGCAAGAAGTTTAGATGAAGGAAAATGTGGCTTTCCCCTCTTCCCAAGACAAACTGCCATGGGTTGAGGGAGTTCCTTGGCCAAAATGCTTTGTTTCTGATTTGTTTTCCTCTAACATTGATATTCTAAATAGGGGCCAGGGAGTTCCCAGCTTCAGGGCTCATCTTGGGAATATCCCCTGTGCGTGTCTCTCTTGGACTGAACTGAATCTCATTTGGAAGTGATAATTTTCATCCTCCATGGTTCCTGTGATCACGCACTACAACAAGTATAAACACCCATAACAATGTTTTTGTTCTATTCCCACGGTTGTTTCATATCATCTGATCAAGTTTGATTTTCACTCTCCTGATCTCTTTTATCATTTCAGTGATGCAAGTCTGCCTAATGCAGAATCTAGAGCCAGTTTTACAATTCACTGGGGTGAAAAGAAAATGGAAAAACAGAATTTTAGCATAGTGTGACCTAAAGGATTGATGATTTAAAATTTTGTTCCATAAAGGAAGATTGAGAGAGAAAAGATGTGAAAGTCATGAAGTCATCTTGGAGGTGGTTTCGCTGCATTGTGATGTTCTCCTTTACCTCTCACCAGAGCTTCAGAATACCCATTTCAAACATGAACTAAAGCATCACTCAAACCAATCAGGTAACAGATTGTCCACACAGACATTGCTAAGAGAACACTTTTTACTAAAAAGAAAAATAATGGAAAATAACTTTCCCTAGGGTGTGAACAACATTTTCTGTGGAATAGAACGTGCAGGAAGGAGGGTAAGTGAGAAAATGTCCTGTGCATACTGAGAGACACTCACCTTCATAGGCTGGCACAGGACCACTCCATTCTCCAGAGGGCAGGCACTGTGTGTTCTGCTTGCTGCTTGGGAGATAGCCCTGTTTACTGCTCACAGAGCAGGAGGAGTTGTAGCTGGAGTTCCCGAAGGGGTTGGTGCAAGCCAGGCTCCCATGTGGAGGGTCTTCCTGTGCTTTACATGTTACAACTGAAAAGATGCAAATCAGGACTTTTATCTCCTGCTTCCTGTGTGTTAGACACTATGCAGCCATAAGCTTGTGATGTTGATAAGGTTTTTACCTTCATTTTATTCTGGGTCTCATAACTACAATCATGGGCCTCAGAAAGACTTTTTCATCAATGACAGCCTATGGGTATGGCAATGGCCCCATAAGACCACCAAGCCAATTGTCATATAACAAGTAATGAGTCTCACATTTGAAATCAGAGGGTCTGACTGCATAATCTCAGCTCTCAATCTCTATCTTACTTCATGTGATCTAGAGTAGTGATGATATATACATACCTATCTCTTAAGCCAGCTGGTATAAGAGAAGATGCTGCCATCTCAGAGAAAGGAAGAGGTGAGAACTGCACTCACCTTGCTCACACCTGAGTCCATGGAAGCCCGAGTGGCACCTGCAACTGTAGTTTCCAGTGCTCTCAACACATTCTCCATGACCACTGCAGGACTGATTAGTACAGGAAGCTGCAGAGATCACATTCTCTAATGAGCATCATTGTTACTGTGTATATCGCATGTTACTTTGAACTGAAGATGAATAGTGAACACAAGACGTCATCAAATGCACAGTGTGCATAAGATTTTACTGAGCTTCAGGTTCATCAAGTTTATGCCTGGATGCTAATGTATGGAAATTAGGAGTATAGCTGGCACTAGGCATAGAAAATTTATTTTATCACTAACCCTGAAAACTGTTCCTGTATCAAAAATAAACAAGTAACTAAATTATGTACTATATGTGTGTCTATGCATTCTAATGTATGTAGAAAAATCTATATACATATGTACAAATTCTAGTCTACATTCAAAGATATAAAAAGATAATTTAGCAGTTAAACATAATGTCTTAGAATTATAACTTTTTTTTTTGTATTTTTTAGCAAAGGGTCTATGGAGTGTTCAGGGTCTCACTGCTGCATCGGACTCATACTGATTCTCTTGTTTAGTCTCCCAAGCGCTGGGATTACAGGTGTGTGCTACCACACCCAGTCTCAATCTCAGTCTCAGCGAGCCACGGGAGTCAGGCCTGTCACGGAACTTAAAATCATGCCTTTTGGAAAATAAAATTACTGCAGTAGAGACCAAATTTGGCCTGCTGTATACTTGTCAAGATGGCCAAAGCTCCTCCCGGCGCTCCTCATACCTCCTACCTGTGTAGCACAGGGCAAGCTTCTTTTTGCTGCACGGCTCATCGTTCCACATGCCCGTATCCTTCTCTCTCCGGATGTAGATCTCCACACAGTCCTCATCACTTTTCTTATTGTTCGGTTCCCCTGGAGCCCAGTTCTCGGCTTCATCAGTCAGTGGCTTCTTGGTCCCTTCCCAGACCCACACGTTATTGATTTTTCTGATTCCGATCCAGTAATAGCTCTTGGAGTAGCTCCGTGTGGAGTTGAGATATTGGATCTCCTCTTTGTTTTGAATTGCCACCAGGTGGGTGTACTTTTGCTGACAGTACACCCTGGCCTCCTCGTAGGTCATGGTTTCTGCGGAAGCGTTGTAAGACCAGGCTCCGCTGTCTCTAATGAGAAGCACTAGAGGGATAGAGAAAGAACAGTAGACTTTGGTTCTGCTACACTTTAACTCTATTTAGTGTGCTTAGGATTAGTCTTAATTTTCCCATTTGTGGTCTTTGGAATGACACAAGTGTTTTCACCCATTCCAAGTAATCTGAGGAACATGTGAGAAATGCTACCATTTATTGTGTACAACTTTGTGACTGGCCATCCCCTAGGTTCTGTATCACATTCACTCAGCACAGTGTTGAGACCGCTGTACACTGAATTTACAGAAGACTGAGGTAATTGGGTAAATGAAGATTAATGAACCCTTAGTATATGTTACCAAATATTGTGTGATGCACTGTATATGAACCATAATATTGAATTCTCACAATGTCTAAACAGGTCACTTAAAAAATAGGTCACTTATGACCAATAATTTATACCTGAGGAAATTACAACATTAAGAAGTAAAGAATATACTGTTCTAGAATATGCGGGCTCCTGCCAACCACCCTACTGTGCATGGCCATCCTCATTGTGGAAGGTCATACTGGTCCTCAGTGGCAGTAGTGCCCAAATAAGAAAGCCTGATCTGTCTGGTAACAACTTACCAAACACGAGAGTGGAGAGAAACTGTGGGGTATTCATGCCTTCAAGCATTCTTTTCACTGAAGAATTAGACCTGAAATGCTTTCCAGAACAGATGTATAAAATGCATTATAGAAGAACATAGAAGGTGGCTTGTTACTTGGCCCATTTTGTAGTTATTTTGATCCAGAATCATATGATTTGAGCAAAAGGATTCTAATGGAACAGTCTGTATTATGAGGGCTTTTATCAGAATGAATAAAACATTAAGCATTTTCATTATTTAGGTCTAACAGAAAAAGCATGATGTTAACTCTAATAGAGTGAAAATTTACAAACATATTGGAAAGCTTCTCACACATCTGTTACAGTGATAACTGTGTATCATAGCCAAGGCAGCACTTCTCTAGAATTCTGTACTTACTGTGGTGCAAAGCAGATGTATGGTATTAGATTTCGCAGGTGCCCTGTGGCTTCTGCTGCTGCTCTCCTGTGCTGTTCTGGAAGTTCTGGTGTGAAGTTAGCCAAGACTTTCTGAGCATAGCTTGTGCACAGCCCTTTTATACAGGGATGGCTTCCTGGAACAGGAAGATGTAGTCCAAAGCCTAAGAATAGAAAGGAGGTAGTCCAAATCCAAAGGACTCAATTTATTCTCCCTGTAATAGGTTAAATTAGACAATATCCAAAGTAGGGGATGGATGTATAGGCACATAAAAGAAATCTATTTTGAAGAGCAGGAACTTCTTTGCACATTCACATTATTAAAGTTTTAAACAAGTTTTGTTTAACATTTTGCAAATACTGATATAATTTTACTTCTTTATCCTATCTTTCTTAGCAACTTATTGTTGCTGAATAATTACAGAGGCCTGATTGTTCACATGCTATTTATTTAGATTTCATGGGTGTAGGTGAAACTTGGCTCATACATAACTTATACATACTGTAGTTCTAATAAATTATGAACATATGATCATCCATTGTCTTAAAAAGGGCATAGACAAATGCCACTGTAGTCAAATATAATCATTTAGGTTTTTGAGACAGGGTTTTCCTCGTAGTTCAGTTGGCCTTGAACTCACTGTGAGCCCAGACAAGCATTGAGCTTACGTTAATCCTACCTCCTCAACCTCCTGAGTGCTGGGGATATAGATGTATACCATCATGCCCAGATTCTTGTATCAAAATCTCAAAATAAGATTAATCTGCTGTACTGGTAAAATTTGTTAATAATTATTTTACTTTTAAAATTGAAAATAGCCATAAATGGTAGCAGAGGGCCAGGGAGATAGCTCAGTAGAATGAGTATTTGCCTGGAAAGTGCAGAGTCCTGAGTTCAATCCCCAGTACTGAGAAAAAAGAAAAACTATATATATATATATATATATATATATATATATATATATATATATATATAGTTTTTATGTATTTATAGATAATAAATGTATTTATAGATAATACATTTGTTCTTATGGATTGTTATAATATTTTTTAAATTTATCTCTTTCCCCTTTTACTTTCAAAGATATATAAAAACAAACACAATGGTGATGGAGTCCCTTCATTTACAAATACTGCATTGGGCTCCTAAATCTAATCTCTAACATCTGTGGAGTGCTTGCTATGTGTTAGATCCTGGTCTGAGTATTTTATGTGTCTATCTCTAGCATTATTTAATCCTCATCCATCCTATAATGGCATAGGCACTTTTATTTCATGTATTTTACAGATGAGGACATTAAAGAACAAGGGATTTTAGTTATCACATCCCACAGCACAGAGCTAAGGCGATGAAACTCAGGGCCCATCAGGTAACTGCTCGTCAGCTTATGGATTATTTCCTTTTTTTTTTTTTCCTCCTGCACTGAAACTCCCTGATCTCTCTCCCTCTGCTATATTTTCAGGTTTTTAAAATTGATTTTATTGGGCTGGCAAGATAGCTCAGCGGTCTAGAGCGCCTCCCAGGGACCGCGGTTCGAGCCCCAGCACCACATGCAATGCCAGCCCCTCCCCGCAGGGCCAGCTGAGCTCACACCCCACCCCCGCGAAAAAAGAATCCGTGATGTGTAGCGAGACACTGTAATAAATAAAGGAATTAAAAAAAAAAAGAAATCATCTTTAAAAAAAAAATAAATAAATAAAATTGATTTTATTGAGAAACAAATACCAATAAGACCGTTTCAAAACCAATCAGTAGGACAGTTTCAATAACTGATACATTGCATATCATTATCTTCTTAGTGGTTACTCATAGTACAAGATGCAGACTAGATATCCTGTCAAAACACCATTAGTACAAATCTTTCTTCTCATTGAATTAAGGGAAAGTAGCTATTTATCCTACTTTGTATATATATAACAGTTTCAATATAAGGCATCCTTTGTTTAATATAACCTAGGTGTATTTGATGTGGAACTCATTCCCTCGAAGTTCACTCCCTAAGAGATAAATTCACTCATTTGAGATTTGGCATACAAATAGGGATTTGAGGGCTTCTGAATGGTGTCTGGGGTCTCTTACTGTGCTCTTCCACACTCAGGGAAGACAGGAGACTCTCAGTCTTCACCATGAAGAAGAGTCACCTGAGCATTTGAAATTCCTCTCTCCAAGTCTAACACTTGCTCAGTAGTTCAAGGTGGGGTCCCAGGACTGTGTGCTTTTGATGAATATTTAGCATGGTTCTGACACAGGTGGACAAGCTCTGCCTCACTTTGAGGTATAGAGACTGAGGGCCACTGAGAATGAGAGAGAGAGAGAGAGAGAGAGAGAGAGAGAGAGAGAGAGAGAGAGAGAGAGAGAGAGAAAATTTTAAGTAGAATTTCACTGCATATAATCACGACACTCATTTTGGATGTCTGGAAGACCCTCCTTTGTGACAGTGCTACAAAGTACAAGGAATGCTTAACATGAGTTGGTGTTTTGAATTCTCATGCATGGAAAGAGAATAGTTTTTACCGAAGTAAAAAAATAGCAGAATAAAAACTTAGCATAGATATGTGAGTATGTATATATACACCTGTGTGTATCTGTTATTTTCCTCTACCCTGTGGTTCAAGAGCACTCTGTAATTTCATCTTTTTTCCAGCTGAGCTTCTAAAACTTTTCTCGGACTTAGACTTAGTTTTATTATAGGTTTTGCTTCCTGTTTGGCAGTACCTCATATTCATGCTTCCTCCTTTTGGTTTTAGGTTTTAAATACTGACTAATAGGAATACCTTCATGATAAGTCAATTCTGGTGCAATCTCCAAGGAAAACAAACAAATCAGGGTGGGTAGTTTAACTAACAGAACTTTTCCTCTCTTTAGGCAGACAGGTGTTGAACTGCTGCTAGAAATATGCCTGAGTTGAAGAAAAGCCCCCAGCTAGTTTTCCCTAGTTAGTGTTGTAAGTGAGAAGTTTCCTAAAGGATTAGTATTGGCTTTGTTCTCAGAAACTTTCTAACCTGCTCACTTTTTTAAGCATAACTTTGATTTGATTGTATCAATGAAAATGTAGCTCTTGCAAATAGTTCTTAAAGAACAGCAACAGGTAAGCGAAAGGATTTACTTGTTTTGAGCTCTCCTAAATGAATAATAAGTAATTTTGGAGAAGAAAGAGAGAATATAATCTTAATTTTCTAGCATTCCTTACAATTCCATAATTGACATGGTTATTTAAGCATTATATATTTGGAAATGATTGTATATCCAGATAATGAATATATTAATGTATTAATTAAACACACAAACAGTTTTTTTAAAAAGCTTGTAAAAATATCATAGTGCATCCTCATTGACCTTCTTAACTGGACTGGGCTCTGCCAAACTTCTGGCTCCTCCCCAAATCAAAAGTTATCGTGAAAGGTAAATAGTTTGCATAGATTTGGGACATTGAGTCTGCCACAGCAATGCAACTAATGAAACTCACAAAAGAAGATGTCCAGATATGTTTTGGAAAGTGGCAATAATGGTAAGTGTGTTGGAAATGTGGAGCATGGCAGGGAAGATAGCTCAGATGATTAAGTGCCTGCCTGACGAGTGGAAGGTCCTGAGGTTGATCCCCAGCATCCGCAGCAGATATGGGGGTGCTACTTTGAGGGAACTAATAGCATCTGTGCTTTATGGCAAACATGTTTTCTACTGTAGACTTTCACCATATGTGTTTTCTTTTATCACACTGAGAGTAAAGATCTTGGTAGGTGAGCTTGCATGGTCAGAGCTGAAAATACAAGGAGCTAAAGAAGATATTAGCTTAGTCTCAAAACAGCTGTGAAAGCTCAAAGCAATTGCTGGAGAGTCTGTAAGACTCAGACACAAAACTTGTAAGATCAATGGAAGAAGGATCAAAATAAATAAAAGCCCCTGCCTTAAGGAGCTGGAATCTAGCTATAGAATGTCCACTGATAAACAATAAATTATTGAGAGAGAATGGAGTGCTAAAAACTAGTGTAGGATGATAAAGGTCTTATGAGAGATTTCTCAATTAACTGTATTCCTTCTGAACTGAAACTTTTGTGAATGACCAGGTTTTGGGCCTGAGAGCAAGAGGTATGACAAGTGAAGATAAGTCAGGAGGTTCAAAGGAAATGCTAGCCGTAAGAGAAAAAAATGTGTTCATAGAAAGGACAGAATTGCAACTGTATATATAAAATCTTTCCCTGCAACTGTTTACTATCCATGGATATTCAAGAAAGCAGACTCTTAGCTAAAATGTTTTTCTATATACAACTATCACAACATGCCACAACAGACTTCTGTCCAGATCCACAGTTTGAAGATCTTCCAAAAGCCCCTAGGGAAACTCTGCTATTTCCATAGAAATATCTGAAATAAAATGCAAACTGATACTTAGATTATAATCCATAATTGTTGTAAAAATGGAGTCTCACCAGATACAATGTAGAATGTAAGGTATGAGCCTGGACATTAATATGCCTGAGGGTAAAGATTCTAAGATCACTTTTGTGAGAGCCTTAGAGCATTTTTTATCTCTGCCATTTTAAAACCATAGAAATGTTTGGTTCCCTCTTGCTCCCATGCAATCTGGCTATACAACACCAAGGAGTGTTTCTATCTGAGTATTGGGAAATGATGGAGACTGGAAGGTCATGTAGCTTTGTTGGTTTTTTCTCCAGTTCTTCTGCAGCTTTGCAGCCTTCTCAGCTTAGTCTCTGGGGGTCTAGGTCAGTGTAATGAGGAACTTCTGTGCTCCAAGAAGATTGTCCTAAGTGCCACCCATAAGACTTGCCTGCTATCATTTCTCCAGCCCACTCTCACCTCCTCCTTAAGCCCTTCCTCCTCCTCTTCCTTCTCCTCTGTCCCACACCCTTTCTTAGAATGAGTTCTCCTAAGAAAACAATGAAGGGATGGGGAAATAACTCAGGAGCACAAACACCTGCCTGATTCATGCAATGTCCTGAGTTAGATTTCTGTTCCCCCCAAAAGAGTGCAGACTAAAAGAAACATTGGCTAGATTTTTCATTTTTCTTAATCTTTCATATATATATATATATATATATATATATATATATATATGTGTGTGTGTGTGTGTGTGTGTGTGTGTGTGTGTGTGTATACATATATATAATATATATATATGTGTGTGTGTGTGTGTGTGTGTGTGTATACATATATATAATATATATGTATATATACATATATATTATCTATCTATAATATCCATCTATATATAATTAATTTTATTGAGAAAAAAAGAGCAAATGAGACAGTTTGAAAACCACTTAGTAGGACAGTTTCAATGATTAATGCATTCATATTGTTGTCTTCATAGTAGTTATTCATAGTACAAGATGCAGACATGATATCCTGTCCAAAAACTATTAGTAAAAATCTTTCTTCTCACTGATTTAAGCAAAAGTAGGTATATATCTATCCTAACTATTGTGTATATACAGATACAAAATGGTCCTTCATTTATATTCCCTTTTTTGTTTAGTTTTGTCAGAGATGGGTATTCCATTGACATTTAAATATTGTAGGTGCATGAATTTAGCAAAACAATCCGATGTAGTCCGGTAGTCCATAATAGTAGTGGGTTATCCATAGGACTGGCAACATCAGAAGTTGTTGACTTGAGACTTTTAAAGCTCAGTATATTAATATGGCTTCACTTTTATACCTCATTTTTATACTTTTCTGCTGGATGGTTAAGACCAAGATAAAGCAAGACCTATACAACAAGAAATGTAACTTTTGTATCTGCCAAGGTCAGTCAAATCTCCTCAGGATTTGCCCTGAATCCGTGTACCACAGTTTGTAGACCCTTTGTCAGTGTCAGCATGTGGATGAATCATGGGCATTGCTTGACCAATTTGCTTTCTGTGAAAGCCTGAGAGAATGTTTTCTCTCCATGTGATTCTCCATATGTGTGTGTACATGTGTGTGTGTGTGTGTGTGTGTGTGTGTGTGTGTGTGTGTGCGTGCGCATGCGCCCACATGTACTGGGCGCCACCTCACCCAGTTTCAATCACAGTCTCAGCGTGCTCTTGGGACTGCACTAGCCCTGCATGCTGGGGAATAAACCCCAGGCACTGTGCTCTACCTAATCTGGCACTTTAGTCTGCTGAGCTATCTGGCTGGCCCTGCTTATTTATATTTAATGCATTTCTGCCTTCCTTCTCTTTTGCCCCTTTGTGCTTATTGTAATTCTTCCTCCTCCATTTTACTGTTTTTCTTCCTCATTTTCCTTTTTTCTCTCCTTCTCATCTTGGTTGTGCTTCTTCATTTCTGTCCTTCCTCTCAGTTATATTTCTCTTAAAAACCCTTGTTAACCCTTATCCTGCTTGTGGTAGAGATCAACTGCATTATTTTTATTTTTATTGTATTTTGAGACAGGATCTTGCTATGCAGGTCAGGCTTGCCTTGAGCTCATACTGTAGCCTGGGGTTGTTTTGAAATTGCAAAAATCTTCCTACCTCATCCTCCTAAGCTCTGGAATTTCAGGCATGCACCACCGTTCTCAGATTCAAAATTTGGTACCAATTTATGACATCTGTGAAAACAACAGACTGGACTAATTTCAGTTAATTCTCCCTCTCCCCTGGCTCAGTCTATAGTGGAAGTCATTCATATCACTTCCTTATCTTAAACCCTGAGGTTTAGAAACCTACTAATATCTTTATATTTCTGTCATATAAAAGGTAAAGGAAATAAAACATCATGTTAAATTAGTGTCCATTTGATAAAAGACAACAGAAAATGAAGAGTCACTGGCATAATCAGATTTGCATTTTAAGAACTGTAAAAATAATAATAAGAGCTCTAGGGTTCAACACCTCATTTAATCACCTTGCTTAATCTTTATAACATGCACTTTGGACAACTTATGGATGTGCCTTAAAACCACAGTGTTAGGGGCTGGGGAGATGGCTCCTAACAGTAGAGTAAGTGTTTGCCTGGCATGTGCAGGGACCAGAGTTCAATCCCCATTTCTGCCAAAACAAAACAAAACCACCCACAGTGTTAGGACAATGTTAAATCCGACACACAAATTTAAACATTGTATGTTTCCTCTTACATGAGATATTCAAGGTATAAATAAAGAGTAAAGTATAAGATAGATAATAAGAAACAGGGAGATGCTTTTCAAATAAGAAG
Source organism: Ctenomys sociabilis (assembly GCA_004027165.1). Classification (NCBI taxonomy): domain Eukaryota; kingdom Metazoa; phylum Chordata; class Mammalia; order Rodentia; family Ctenomyidae; genus Ctenomys; species Ctenomys sociabilis. Next base: position 4,650 of record PVKA01000140.1, on the reverse strand, counting down.
GGAGGCAAAATATGGAGAAAGTGGGAAAGAGGAAAAGGGAAGGGATGCAAAAGAGAAAATTGAAGGAAAAAGGAAGTAGAAATTTTTTTAATGATAAGTGGACCAAGATAGAGGGGAATGGAAAAATATTTAATAGCTACTATGTACATGTATAACCCCCATGATAAATGTAATCTCATGTGCTAATTTTTTTCAATGAAAGAAACAACAAAAGGAAAGAAGAAAGGAAGGAGAAAAGAAAGGGAGAATGAAAGAGAAAGAAAAAAAAAGGTGGGAAAGAAGGAAGGAAGGAAGCAAATGCCATCTCAGTAACCTACCTAGTCAGAGGCACAGTTGGGGTTAGAACTGCAGTTGCTCAGTTTCACTCTGTGCTCCTGATTACTGGGCTGGTCTGGGAGGACCTTGAATGTCTGTTGAAGTGATGAAAAGCAGGGAGCTAAAGAGAACTTTCAAAGTTGCCATCTCCCACCCTCAGAAACCATCTAGACCTGTCTCTGTCCTCTCCCATAGTTCTGTCTTTGCTTTAGTCACCCTGACTCCTTGAGCCAGTGCTGACTCTCAGCACTTCACCAATGCCACCAAACAGTTCTCTCCCCTCAGACTGATGGACCAGGTTTCCTGGTTTCCCTGTTTTGTCACTTGCTAGGCCCTGTCTGTTCCATGCATTTATTCTCTTTCATCCCCTAATCTCCAATCCTTCAAAGTGATTTGGGAATTGCTGCATTTCTTTTGTTTGTCTACCCTTACCTACTTGATGACCCTGTCCAGTCTCTTACCTTTAAATATCACCAAGGGTTAATGACCCCCCAAAATTATATTTTCAGCCAGGACTAGTCCCTTGGATTGGAAGACCTACCCAGTGTCTCCATTTAGTAGTTAATTAGCCTCTCCAGGTTTACCCATTCCTAAATGAGCATGGGAATTTCTCCTCCAAACTGAGCAGCTCTTCCTATATTATTTCTATCTTGGTAAATACTCTATTGTCCCTGTTACTTAAGACAAAAAATTTTTGCAGCTGAGATTTCTCTTATGATATCACAATTTATATCCAACTTCTCACAAAGTTCATTGGCCTTAGCTTCAGAATATTTTTGAGAATTTTGATTTTCATTCTGCTATGCATCAAATCCACCACCATCTCTCACTTATATTTCTTGCAAGATCTTTCTGCCTAGGCTCCGTGTCTTGGTACTTTTAATCTATGTTCTGTTTTCAACAATTTTAAGTAATTCCATGAGGCTACTGCAATGCTAAAAAATAAAGAGCAGGTAGGGAACCAGAGGGCCTCGAGGCAAGGAATTCAGGTTTTGCTTGAGTGAGGTGAAAATTCACTGGAGGATTTTGAGCAGAGGACCAAGATGGTTCCTTTGCATGCATCTTCTGCCCTTTCCATATCAACTTATCTTTCCCACCATCCATTTTTACACCCAGGTGCTTGGCCTGTAGCTAGCAGGAGTCTGTTCCTGGTGAGCTGGTTTCCAACCATTTTGACTAGAGGCTACTAAAGGAGATTAGAGAGTGAGGGGAGAGAGGTTGAAGAGACACTACAGATGGCTTGCTATCATGCTACTGTGATTTTGACCCAGCCTCATAAGATTTAAGGAAAAAGATTCAAACTGCACAATCTGTATCTCAAAGGCTTTTACCAGAATGAATAAACATTCATCATTTTCATTTTTTAGGTCAGACAGAAAAGAATGGCATTAACTCTAATACAATAAAAGTTTCCACATGTATTGGAAGGTTTTTGAACATCTGTCATACTGATCAACATGTCTCACAGGCAAGCCTGCCCTGGTCAAGAATTCTTCACATACTGAGCTGCAAAGCAGATGTATGGGCGTTGGATTTCTTTTTTCTTTTTGGATGATGCAACATGAACGTGCCTATATGTTTATTATGAACTTGTAATGAACACTCTAAAAATGAAATCAAGAAAACTATCACAATAATATAAAAAGTAAAATGCTTACAAAAATCATTTACAAGGAACTTAAAAACTTACATTCAGAAAACATTGAAAGAAATTTTAAAAACAAAACAATACATATTCTATGATCAACTATTAGAAGGTGTAGTATTACTAAAATATAGAAGTACTGCAATTTTTCTTCACCTTTAATATATTTCTCAGGTGCCCTGCTGCTTCTTTCCTGTGCTGTGCTGGAAGTTCTGATGTAAAATTAGCCATGGTCTGCTGAGCATAGATTGTGTACAGCCCCTTTATACAGGGCTGGCTTCCTGGAACAGAAAGATGTAGTCCAAAGCCGAGAAATAGAAAGGAGGTAGTCCAAATCTAAAGGGCCCAATTTACTCTCCCTATAATAGGTTAAATTAGACAATATCCAAAGTAGGGGATGGATGTATGGGCACATAAAAGAAATCTATGTTGAAGAGCAGGAACTTCTTTGCACATTCACATTATTAAAGTTTTAAACAAGTTTTGTTTAACATTTTGCAGATACTGATATAATTTTACTTCTTTATCCCATTTTTCTTAGCAACTTATTGTTGCTGAATAATTACAGAGGCCTGATTGCTCACATGCCATTTATTTAGATTTTATGGGTGTATGTGAAACTTGGCTCATACATAACTTATACATACTGTAGTTCTAATAAATTATGAACATATGATCATCCATTGTCTTACAAAGAGCATAGTCAAATGTGCACTATGGACAAATGTATCCATTTTCTATTTTTATTTTGTTTTGCTTTTTGAGGTAAAGTCTGGCATTGTTGTCCAGGTTGGCCTTGAACTTACGGTGAGTCCTGGCCAGGATTGAACTCTTTGCAACCCTCCTCCCTCAGCCTCCTGAGTGCTGGAATGACAGGCGTGCACCATCACACTGAGCTTACTGTAGCCAAATCTCAAAACAAAATTTATCTGCTATATTAGTAAAATGTAAAATAAAATAATTATTTTATTTTTAAAATTGAAATTGGTCATAGGTAGTAGTAGATAATACATGTGTTATTATAGATTGTTATAAGAAATTTATAATTTATCTCTTTCCTCTTTTACATTCAAACATATAAAGTAAGCACAATGGTGATAAAGTCCTTTCATTTACAAATACTGCATTGAGTCCCTAATTCTAATCTCTAACATCCACTGAGTGCTTGCCATGTGCCAGTTCCTGGTCTGTTTTAGTATTTTACATGTTCATCTCTCTCATTATTTAATCCTCATAATGTCATAGATTCTTTGAATAATGAATGAAGTAGATTCTTTTTGTACACGCATAATTTAACTATAAGGACTTTAAGGAACTAAGGTTTTCATCCATATCATCCCACAGCACAGAGCTAAGGCTTTGAAACTCAGGGCCCATCAGCTAACTGCTCTCTTGCTTGTGACATTTTCCCTTTTTCTCTCCTGCATAGAGACTCCCTGGATGTCCCCCTCCTCAGTCCAGGTCTGTGCTCTCTTCCCTGAAACCTTCCTGAGTATGGCAGCTCCCCCTGAGAGGGCTGAGAGCAGCTCTCAATTCATTTGTTGGGGGGGAGTTGGGCAATAGACAGTGAAGTGACAAAGAAACTGGGTGACAGTTCAATAACTAGACATGCTCAATATCATTCCCCACCATTGAGTATTGCAAAATTTCCCCTCAAATTCAGGCTCATGAGAGATCAGCTTGAAGCCTTCACTGAGTCTCCAAAGCTTTGGAGCTAGAGACAACAGTTCCTAAACTGCTCAGTTTTCTACTGGCCTCCCGTGGAAGGAGCTTCCTGAAAATCACCATCTGGTGGAGGGTGTCCCCTCCATTGATTCAACTGAAGAAAAGGAAAGAAGAAAGTGTGAGCAGGCACATCCAAGGCTGAACCACAAGAGCTGGTTATTTTCTTTTTGAGCTGGCTACGTTTCTTTTAACTCTAAGTGATTATTGTTTTAATCTCTTTTTTTAATTAATGTAATTGGTACAGGGCCTCACTGTGCAGCTTGACTCATAGTGATCCTCCTGTTTTTAGCCTCCACAGTGCTGGAATTACAGGCATGTGCCACCATGCCTGGACTCGTTGGCTGGCTCAGCACACCCAACGGCTAGGTCAGCAGGGCCTGTGGTGGTGGGGATTGAATCCTGGTCCCTCTTCTTGCCTAAGCAGGTGCTTAGTTTACTGAGCTATCTCACCAGCCATTTACATGATTATTTTTTAGAATGTTAATGTGCCTCCCACCAAAAAAATTTCTGCAGTAGTATAGGCATGATATATAATATACATATTATATATTATAATTAATATAAAATTTTAATATATTTAATGTAGATATGTTACTTATGCAGAGACTTGGGCAGAAAGAGAAATATAAATTCTTAAAGCATGCAATCATCATATCTTTTGCATGTGCAAGTATGTTACAGAACATTAGCATCAGCGTAAAGGCATTCTTTACTTAATCAAAACCTAGGTGCATTTGAAGTGGAATTTGTCTCATTCATTATGAATTCACTCCCTTAAGGGTAAGTCCACTGATTGGAGATTTGCAGTTTCAGTAGGATTTGAGGACTTCCGGATGGTGTGGAGCCTAGGGTCTCTTACTGTGCTCTTTCACACCTGGGGAAAATGGGAGACTCTCAGACCTTACTATGAAGAGGAATCACTTGAGGATTAGAAATTCCCCTCTCCAAGACTTTTTTTTTTTTTT